>MBFT01000413.1:7532-20627 GCA_003086725.1 Furculomyces boomerangus | reverse complement strand
CATCAGAAACAGTATTATTTTTTATTGTGAATGGATTTTCTACACACGAAATTCAAATGACAATCAAACTAATGAAATATTCCCTCTAATTTTCTATTATACAGGGATCCTAGTTAGTAGAGATTTAGTTGTATAACTTTTTGAAACTCGTCAATGACAAAGGAATGGTTGACAGTATTAATTCTTTTAATTTGATTTTTGATAAATTTCTCAGAGTAATATATTTTCTCACTCTTTCGATGTATTAACGTAACGAAACGTTAAAAAGTATATTCAAGAGTTTATACTCAAGTTTATAAAGCAAGACTCGAAATATCCAAGACGGAAGATTTCTGGGTTGATTTATGATGCAAAAACAAAGTTTAATATGAGCGGATATAAATAGCCAATAAAACGATAAAAAAAACAACATTTTTTGGCCAATAAGTAATGTTTAAGAAAAAGTGATAATTTAAGATGAAGAAATAAACACGATACATTTCATTTAGTAATTTACAAAAAGAAAAACAGTTTTGAAAAATGTCCAAAATCTACGTTGATCTATCATCTCTTTCTAATCCAAAGTAAGTCATACTGGGTAACAAATTTCCAAGTGTTTAATTTACAAAAATAGGAATAATAAGGCAGCTGAAAAAGCAGATGGATTTTTGGGTTTTGATTACAATGCATTTTTGAGAAATACTGTTATTGAAAAGGTATAATTAATACTCATAAATTTCAAAAGCAATCCAGAGATTATTTTTTTACTGACATTTCATTTCATTATTTAAGAAATCAGATGGTGATAGCGATGTATTTTTGAGGAATAAAAGAGCATGGGATCTTGCTACAGGACCAGCAAAAACACTTGCGATGCAGATGTTTATGTCGTGGATGAGTGGATCTAGTGTTCAGATTTTCAGTATTTTGATCACAGGAATGGTTCTGATGACACCAATAAAAGCAATAATGAGTATTGGTTCTGTTTTTGAGCCTTTGGAACATTCGAGAATTTCTGGGGAAGCTGACATAAATTTGTTTATACAAAAGCTCATCTTCTTGATGATAAACACAGTTGGAATAATATTTGGACTCTATAGACTCGCAATCATGGGGTTGTTGCCTACCACAACATCAGATTGGCTCAATTTCGCTTTACCTAAAACCTACTCTGAATATTCCCTACACTGAAAAATCCCACTCAACTTGTAAACTATTTCGAATTTACACGAAACTATTTCTTCTCATCGATACTCGTGATGCTTAATAGTTTTATTTAGTTTAATACTTGTTTCCTTGGGATAAAATAGGGCTAACTTTAGAGATTTATAAATAAAAATATCTGAAAACCGTTTGATGCTGGGAACAGAAAGTCGAAATACAGGCTTTGTTTTTATGTTACATTTGACATTCTTGTTGTTATATACTTTTTGTTGTGATAAGTGCATGTGAATGTTTTTCTGGGGATGGGAATATAGTTTTGAGATTTTTTGATAAATTTTTGTTATATTCAATATTCATAATCATTTGGTGGTAGTGCGACAATAAAGGTAAAAAACTCGAGTTGGAAATATACCAAACCATATTAATTGTGGTGTATCACACTGCTTCCTACATTTTTAAAGGTTCACAAACCAAGAAATACGAATGTAGCATTACAAAGTCGTGTTGTACGATAATTTTATGTTTAAAAGCGGAAATTCTTTTCAAAGTTTCTTGCAAACTAGAAAAGAGAAACTTGAATCAACTTCTTGGTTGAAACTTGTACTTGTGAATAGTTGTTAGATAAGAAAACACATTTTAGAAAAGATGGGTAAATGTCTAAAAATGTTCCTTATGAATTCTCCCATCAACCAATTATACTCGTGATTCGTGCGACGCGATACTTTACTTTTATTTTGGATATTTTGTTGGTTATCCAATAATTGAATCAGTATATTTTTCTTTGTTAAATTGGGAAAGGAAAAATTAAAATTTCGCGTTTTTATGTGTTGGGAAGCCAGATGACTGGTTCTTTGGTAATTTTGCTCTTTCTCAGTTTGAAATGTTCACAAATAGTTTTATTCACTGCGCGTAATATACATCACGTATAATACTGATTACTCAACATTTACCATCAGTAGTTAGTTTTTATTATATAAAGGCAACAGCTTCCACTACAAACAACAACAAAAAGTTCTTTCATTCTTATTACAAAATCATTTACGTAAGTTTCCAACGACATTTTAATTTTTACAAGGATGTACTTTAATGCGTCAAAATGTATTTGATGAACTAACATTTGATTACTTTTTAGATATTTTCTATACTCAAAAATGGTCCGAAGATCAATATTGGCTCTAACATTCATTACAGTTGTAACAAAAGTGTTTGGCGCTGCCGTACCAATCAAAAAACAATTCGATTATGGTTCACCATCAAACGTTCCTAATGAAGTTCCAGGCTCACAGACTTATGCCGTACAGAACGAGTATGCAATGGCAAAGAATGTTACTTGTGGTGCTATTCAAGCCGATTTTTCAAATCCAAACGCGCTGAGTTTATTTAATGTTGAGTGGTGTCCACAAAATGCAGTTGTTGTTGGTGGTCAGCTTGAGTTGTCGCTAACAAGTGCATGTGGAACAACAATATCATATCCACAATCAATGAGAACAGGAAAAGTTGAGATAACTTTGAAAATAGCTCCTGGTTCAGGTGTAGTTACCGCAATTGTGCTGGCTGGGCCTGCACCAAGTGACGAAATCGATATAGAAATGGTTGGAAAGGATTTGACAACATTCCAATCTATGTATTTTGTTCGTGCTCAACGTGTTGATCAACAAGCCCAATTCCATACTTCTCCAAACCCATCTGCTGCAAACTTGAGTACAAACTATCACAAATATGGTGTTGAATTACTTGATAATGCTGTAAATTGGTACATTGACGATGTTCTCGTACGAACTCTTTCCAAAACAAGCGATTATTCATTCCCTTCAAATGCCAACCTTTTCAGATTTGGTCTTTGGGATGGTTCAAACACTAGTGGTTGGGCAGGTATTGTAGATTGGTCAGCTGGGCCCATAAAGGCCTATGTGAAATCGATATCAATTTCTCCTTACTGCTAGAACGCTACATTCATTTAATATTTTATATCACTACTAGAAGTGCTTCTCTTTTACATTAATATATGGTTTTATAGATTCTGGAAACAGAATCGATTTATTTTTAAATTAGCAAGATTGAATAAAACTTTAAAAATTTACATGTCCTAGATGTCTTCCAAAAGATAACAATATTATAAAAAGTAGTCTGGTGCAATCATCTTTGATGCCATTCCCCTCCCTTCAGAAGCAGCAGCGTCAAACTTTACATACGTTTGCTTTAAATCTTCGTCAAGACGAAGTATTGCTGCAACATTTCCACACCTATAACAATAATTCGGAGCGGACCATACTGTAACACATTTTTCATCAAACATAAGTTTATATCCCTCCATTACAAGCTGATGTGCACGAGCTATAAGATCGAGTTTGTTTGCATGTAAAAACTATATTACAAAGACGATTATTAGAAAATTTACCTTAAAAACGTTTATAATAAAAAATATGCAATAAAACAGTATTTTTAATTGTACTTACTGATTTTACAATATCTCCACCAAACAAGTACCCAGCACCTCTAGGACTTAGACCCCAACCCTTAATATCTACAAAAATATTTGATGGTAGTTAGTATGTGTATTTTGTATTTTTGACTTTTGGGTAAATTGTATGAATACCTTCAGGGTCAGACCATAACAAATCACACATTCCACCTTCATGTGGGACCTCCTGTTTTCTATCAATAGTTCTAATCTGATCTATTGTGTTGATAGAAGGGCTGAGTCCTCCATGGACACACAATACTTTGTCATCAACAATTGCAGCCAAACTAAGGTAATCAAAAACCTCACAACAGTATCTCCAAACATTTGCAGAACCATATTTTCTCATGCATTCATCATAGAATCCATAAACCTGGGTAATTTGTCTTGATTCATGGTTTCCTCTGATAAGAGTGACTCTATCAGGATATCTTACTTTTAAGGCAAGAAGAAGCAAAAACGTTTCAACGCTATAAAATCCTCTGTCAACAAAATCACCTAGAAACAGAGTGGCAAAAAAGGCGTTAATATGATTAAAGAATGTAAAAAGGGGTTGAATAGATACATACCCATAAACAGATAATTGGTTTCTGGACATTTTCTCCCGACTTTAAAAAGCTCCAATAGATCATAGAATTGTCCATGAATGTCACCACAAATCTAGAAATGTTTGATTCATGATAAAATGTCAAAAGGTTAAGGTAAAAAAGAAGGGATTGGATTATAATTGAAAATGTTTACATACGGTTACTGGGGAGTCAATCCTTTGAACATTACTTTCTTCTATAAATATTTCTCTAGCTTTGTCACACAATAGCTTTACTTCGAGTTCTGGAATGATCTCGCAGTTGTAGAGTTTTTCGATCTGCCTAGATTGTTTTGTTTATAAAGGGAAGGTATCGGTTAGGAGGCGATTTTGAGGAAATGAAATTTATATAATTAAAAGTGAAAAATACCTGTCTAAATCGCTTTGTGTCATCTTTAAAGTAAATGAAAGTCTATGATTGTACGCTTAGAGAGAAAAAAAATAAAGGAAAGTATTATGTTCTGTGAAAAAAAGAAAAAGGTTCAGCAAAGTTTATAGAAGGTAATAAAATACCAATGTTTTGTAGGTAAAGAAAAAAAGAAAAAACTATTTCATGCTAAACAAGTCTAAAAATTCGGTGGTTATTTTGTGGTAAAATGACGTTGCATGTCAGTTGTCTATTTTGTGGATTCCAAAAAGTTTTTTTTTGTTTTCTTTGAACTTTTGTTGGAATATCACACTCACATCATAGACAACTCAGGCGACTTTGAATTCTCAACTCAAAAAATCCAAAGATAGCCTTAGTTTTTAGTACTTTTATGCAACTTTTAGACGAAAACAGAGCAACAAGTATCCAAACATAAAGTGTTACCAGCCAATCACAAAAAGATCATGCTCTTGCTGTGATTGGCTTGAAAAAAACGTATAAAATCATACCACATAATAATCATTTTCTTTCTTGGAGCCCAAAGCCAACATTGTTTCTTGCGCTCAAACTTCCGACATCCTGCCTTCACTTGGCTCTAAAATACCCACCAAAAAATAAAACACCCCTCCTTTGACTCCTCCATAATGCTTAGAAGTCTGAGTAAACTCTCCAGATCCCCTTTGATTTCAACTTTCAAAGCTACACCATCGCAAACCAAACACATTTCTGCCCCACTGATATCGCATAACCTCTTTTTTTCCAGATCAATAAAGTTCTCTTCAAAGAGATATGTCAAAGAAGCCTCAGAAGAACCCCCAAAACCAAGCAAATCACCATCCGTCCCAGCCATGCTTGCTGTCATGTCTTTGTGTCTTGCTGGTATCATAGCCTACAGACAAACCAAAGAATTCGCCGAAAGAGAGGAATTAAAAAAAAAGGAGCTTCAAGAAAAAGTTGAATCTAGTCAGACAATTGTTGACACTCCTAAAGCCGATTCCAAAAAGGCTGAAATCTTGCCTTCTGAGCGCTATACAGATCAGCAAATCAAAGATTTTCCTTTCAAAGAGAAAAAAATCATTTTTGTTCTTGGAGGTCCAGGTTCTGGAAAAGGAACAAATTCTTCACTCCTTGTACAAGACTTTGGGTTTGTTCATCTCTCTGCTGGTGATTTGCTTCGCGCAGAACAAAAACGTCCTGGATCTAAAGTTGGTGAACTCATATCAACATACATAAAAGAAGGCCAAATTGTTCCTTATGACATAACTATAAGCTTGCTTAGAGACGCAATCATGGATAACAAGGATGCGGTAAATTTCCTTATTGACGGTTTCCCACGTTCTTTGGAACAAGCCAGAGCTTTTGAAGAAAGCATCACTGACTGCCAATCCGTACTATATTTTGAGTGTCCCGAACAAGTCCTATTTGAAAGAATCCTAAAAAGATCCGAAACAAGTGGACGAGCTGACGATAACGCCGAATCCCTCAAAAAGCGCTTTGGCGTTTTTACAAATGAAAGCTACCCTGTGATCGAAGATTATGCAAACAAAGGGAAAGTGAAAACTATAAGCTGTATAGGACAAGTTGAAGATGTTTACTCCGTCACCAAGAGTCAAGTTCAACCCATACTGAGTTCTTCAGAATCCAAGTAAAATTTAATATTTTTATCAGTTTAATCATCTCATTTCAAAATAAAGTGATAGAACTTTAATACTATCCACCTCTTCTTACAATCACTATCAAATTACACAACTTTTATAAAAACATAAATCCCCAAACTATAAACTTTGACGTTCATAAAATTATCAACTTTCAGAAACACTTAATAAAGTCAAGTTTACGAGTTTAATTCTTTCGATTTATAGGTCCAACAAACAGGAAATGTGTCATAATATCTTGATGATTTTATTTGTTTTTAAAAGAATATAATGGGAGTTCCACTTTTATGTGAGGCCATGAGCTTTCTAAAATCGTGGTTTTCTGAAGAACCTACCTTAGTCAGTCTTATAGGCGATATTATACAGTTGCTGTTAGATGGTATCTTTAGCTTCTTGAAGGGAAATCCACTGCTTGGTGAAAATGATGACATCATAATTGCTTTTTCTCTTGATCCAGAATCACCAGAACTCGAATTAGTAAATTCAACCAAGCCCCTGTTAACACTTTTACTCAAATTTGCTATGGACTCGAATATCGATTCAGTAAGGTTGCGTCTAGATCTTAAAGCATATGTATTACTTTTATAAAGTTTTTTGCGAATAAGTTTTGCTGCGTCTGTAAGTGGTATTGTTCTCAAAACAAATGATTGCACATTGACTCCACGGTACCTTATGGTAGCCTTCCGCAACGAAGATATCCAGTCATACACCTCTGATTCTAATTTGTGAGTGAGATATATTTTCTTGAAATTGTCTTTGCTATGAATGCCATTCTTAAAAAACAGTTTATAATAGTCCTTCTTTGTGTTTGGTTTCAAAACTATTCCTGGCGTTTCCATACTTTCAGAGTTTATAGTCAAAACCCTATACTTTTCCAATGCAAGCGTTAGATATGGTTTCTTATCCAACACATTTTTGTATATGTAAAGCACACCTGTGTTAGTCAGTTTGAAATATTTGTTTTTCCATATGCCTTTAAAAAAATCACTTCTTTTTTCCAGCCAGCCTTCCTTCACAACTTCCTCAACGACTTTATTATCCTGTTTAATTGATTCTAGTTTACTATCAGTAGTTAAACTTCCAAATGACACTCTTGTATCTGATCCGCCCTTATTTTCTGTACTAACGTGGTAATTTTCTTGCAACTGTTTCAAGCCTGCCGAGTTTTCGCTTTTATCCTTTAAAAGATTACAGTTTTTGATATTTTCAGTACCATAACTAAGATAATTTTTTTCAGCAAAAGAAAGAGATAAATCAAACAATGGTCTTTCAGAATGTTGAAATGATTTTGATATTTCAAATCCAGAATACTGTGTACTCTTGGGTGTACGTTTTTTATTTTTCCAATGCTCGTTTACAGATTTGTCTGTTACTTTGGAATACCTAAACCCACGGTTTCTCATAGAGCTAGAACCCAAGTTGTTGATTTTTAAAACTTTGAGCTTCCCTTTTCCTTGAGAACTTGACACATTTTCCAAAACACTGTTACTTTCTTCATTCTTTTTGTTGACGAAATCACTCATAGGATACATGTAGTCTAATGTTTCCAATATCCCCGAAAACTCTATTAAGCTAGACTTTGTGTTAAGGTGCATTTGGTTGATACCTGTTGTTATGTTTTGATTGTAGGAATTCTTGTTGTTATTGTTTAACTCTTCTATACAATTTACAGTTGAGCTGTCTTTATCTTGGTATATAGTAGAACTTTTATTTGTATCTGTTCCTATCTCTTGGTTAATCTCCAAAGTTTTGATACTTTTGGTTTGATCATCTTGCCTTTTTATGATTGTACTAGCTTTTTTATTACCATTTTTAGATAATCGTTGGCTGTTCTTTTTGCTAATATCATTCTCACGAGATATTTTACGAGTGTATACATTGAAGCTAAATTCTTGCGAACCAATTTTCTCATTATTGCTTCTGAAAAAAGTATTATCTTTTTCCATATAATTATTGCTAGAACCTTGGAAAATGTTGTTTCCAAGTTTGACACTCAAGTTTGTAGGATATAGTTTTTTTTCGAGAATTTTTGGATTCATGTTTGTTTTTTTAATGAGATCCTTTACCTTTTCGAATAGCCACAACGATTGTGGATTTTTTCTTTTCTGCAACATAGTTAATGTTTTATTGTTACATCGACCTACAGAACGAGATTTCGATATTGCTACTGAGCAAGGAGCAACCTTTGTCACACGGGTTTCTTCAGATATCATTTTGTTGTAAAAGAAACTCTTGGTTGGTACATTCTTATAGCTTTCAAAAGTATTTCCAGGATTCTTATTTTTTAAAAAAACAACATTTTGGCGCTTATCAACATTAGATTCACTTTTTAAATCTTCCTGGAACTTCAAACCACTTGAACGAATTTTCAAATCGATTTGTTTTTTTGGAGATAGATTTTTGTTCTTTTCAAGAGACAAAACAGAATACTTGATGTTTTTTTGTTCATCTTTGAAAATCTGACTATTGTGTACTTCAATAACTTCTGAAAGTTTTCTATCTATATCTTTTAAACTATCTTGTGTAACCATCCTTGTAGAATTTCTTTCATATATGTTTCTATCTCCTTTTGTATAAGAAACGTTATCTTTGATGGTTTTGTGAAGTTTCTTTGGTGATTTTCGTACATTTAAAGAACTTTCTTTTTTCTTTGAATAAATATCAACTTGGTTGTTGTTCACGTCATTCTTAAGTACGTTTTCTGGAAAAGGTAAATGATTGTTTTGGTGAAATTTTTTTGGTAGTTTAACAAAAGTTTTGTTAGTTGGAGTAGGATCTTCTATTGGGATATGTCTTTGGTTGCCTTTGTTTAACTTGATGTTTTTATTTTGGTGTGTTGTATGCTTACTAGCACTTTTATCACTAAGCTCTTTTTGAATATTGTGAGCAATACTATTTTGAATTTTGGATCCTTTCAAACTGGTTTCAAACTCTTTTTTTTGTAAATAACTGTGTGTTTCGGGTTTCTTATGATTTTCAGTAGCTTTTTTTGTTTTTTCATTATCACCATACACTCTTTGATTCTTTTCTAGCCTTTGATTCATTATATCTCTTACACCTTTGCTATTTACTGTATACTGTGATGTTTTTGGAGAAAGAATCGTTTGCTTTGTATAGTCTCTTTTAATATTATCCTTATCTTTTATTTCCTGATGCCTGTTCGTGACAAAGTTACGATATATACTTGATCTAGAGGAGTTGGTATCACTTTTTCTACTAGATTTGCTTGATGAACTATATTTATCTTTTTCGGAATCATATTCATTCCATTTTCTTACATCATTAACTTTTTGTTCAAAGGTGCCTCTAGGAGTATTAACACTCTCTTTATTTAGTTTGTTGTTTCCAAGGCCAAATCTGCTAGAAGTAAACGTTTTATCCTTGAGGCTTTCATGTTTTTGACAAGAATCTATTTCACTTATTTTACCAATATAACTTCTACCAACTGTATAACTTTCTGTACCATTTATACAAGGACTTTGAAGATTTTCTGTGGAAATACTATGAACTTTGAAGCTTTGATTCTTTGATATTTGGTTATCCATTTCTTTCTTTTCATTTTCTTTTGATAACATCTTTTTTTTGTAACCCATAGTATTACTATTTTGACTTGGTAGATACTCGGATTTTTTTTTATTTTGAAATTTTTTCTTTGCTTTCAAGTAAAGATAACTAGAAATATCAAAATTTCTTGGAGCTAAAGATGTGTAACTTTTTGGAAATTTTCCAACCTCACCATTTATATTTTGTCCCTATTATAAATGATGTCGTTAGAATCGACTATCAGTAGTATAAAATAAAAATATAATCAAATACCTTCCACCACCCATCTTTGTAAATATCATCTCGCTCAATAACAAATAAAAAATCTCCAATTTCCAAAGACAGTTCATCCGACCTTTCGGGTATATAAGGATATTTGACAAGAACTATATCTCTCTTGATCATATTTTGTGATGCTATCTTTATAAATTTTTATATGGATATAAATATACTCCCTAATTTTTTACTATTTTGTGTACACCCAAGTTGAAGTATAACATGAAGAAATTCTTGGAAGTTGCGATTGTTTATAAAGGATGCCAATTTGTATGAAAAATGAAAACAAGCTTTTTAGGAAAAAATTCCATGTCAGCACTTTTATGATGTAAAAGTTCAAATATATTTATTAGATGGAAATATCTTTGAATTGCTTTTAGCATTTCATTCATATTTACAATCATAGCTTGAGGTAAAACTTTTGTTCTGAAATAGAGATTACTTGGTGTCATAAATAAGTTTTTTTTGAAAAAGCGTTCAAGTTGCTATCATGACGACTGATATTTTTTCTATATTTAAATCCACAAAAGGTTATTTATTGAAGTGGATAATTATAGCTTGAGTTTGTGTGTCGAATATTCTTTTTGGTTTGTTTTTCTCGGATTTAAGATTTTTACAATTGAATAAAAATAACATTAGGAAATTATTGATATGTATTATAAAGTATTCTTCTATTAAAACTTTTTCAAGTTTCAAACAAAATAAATACTTTTCTATAAAGAATTACCTTTGAATCTTAATCCATCAAGAGGATCTAAAAATAAAGTGAAATCTTTAGTTTTGAAGGGAATGTCTATAACTTGTAGCAAAACTAAATGTGGTGAATATAATAGGGATGTTGATTTCAAAAGTTTGTTTTTCCTTTATTCGAGGCAATAGTTGTTTTTTAATGAAATGACTAAAACATTCAAAGGTTTTTTAAAATCTGGAGTTTATAACATATGTTTTACTTTATTAATGCTTTAAAATCAATACTTTCATCTTTTTGTAACAAGTATATTTTTGATTCTAAACTATTTATATGATACTTGATTTCAAATGGCAGCTGTATTTACGACAGTAATTTACATATTGAGATAAAATTGACAGTTTTTAAATCGATTTTTCATAACAATTTGTACATTTGTAGAGTTATTGCCTAAACATATATTTCAAGAATTGGTCATTAAAGTCCTTCAAATCATCATTTTTTTTTTGAAAACACAAATGTGTGTAGTATTTTATGGATGGATGGCGTTGATTCCATTTTTCTAAAAAAGAAACGGATATTCTAGAATATATGCAAACTATCCATAAGAACAATATTCTGTGATATTATCACATTACTGCGTTATTAGATTCAAATAACCCCCAAACACTTTCAAAGTTGATAAATTCAAATAAACTTTGTTATAGGCTAATAAATAAAAAATACTTGACCAATAGAATCAAAAGTATCCTTCTATTTACTTTTTAATTTAGTTCATCAATCTACAAACATCTTTTGATTTCATTGTCAAATAATCCTCAAACACTCTGCAAAACACCCGTGAACGAAATACCACAATCAAAACAAAACAATATACAATAATTTTGACTTCAAATTAAAAAAAAAACACATTTTATAGGCTTCAATCCACTAATCAAACCAAGATGCCATCGTTAAATATAAGCAATATCATCACTTACTGCACATATGCTTTTGGTTTGTGGTATTTATCAAGAATCTTTAGCATTGGAGTGCAGCTCTACTATCCATCTTTGCATATCCCATTAATAAACGAAACACCAAAACAAATTCGTTCCTTGCCAAAACATGACTTGGCTTGGAAGAAAACCCACAATTATTTAGTATCTTTGTATACTTCAAAATCCGAAAAAATCTCTGGAATCGAGTTTTTTGAAACTTCGGATCTGGTTTATCGTTCGCAAGTTTTTGTTCCTGGTGATGGGAGATTTCTATACGAAAACATCGAGTCCAATAACAAACCCAAAAAGATCTCAAACGGATTAGATCTGAATATCAATATCACATTACCATCCGATTTCTATCAAAAAAACGAAAATAGTATGTATTTATATGCAATCATCCACCAAAAAGAAAACATTGTAGAGAATATAGACAATACGAGTTCCGCCGTTGACGTTTTTGATCCTTTGGTACTAGTAACATCTTCAAAGCTCGTATTGTCTCGAGAGCGCACAAAGGATACAAAGGTACAACTTCTAGACGAAAAGGCGATGAATGAGAAAAGGGTTGTCGAACCACAACAAGTTTTCCATGAACCTCATGCAAAAACAAGAGTTACGTTGGAATTGGTTCTTGAAAGGCATAGATTTCCATCGTGGAGGTTTCCGAGCGATATAGCGCCTTATATAAGAGTAGTGAGAGGTAGTGGAAAAACGCCAGATTATTTACCACTATTTTGGGAAAATCCATTATCGACGAGAAGTATTCATTTAAAGCCATTAGCAAACTATACAAAGGTTGCACATAAGAGAATAGAGGGAGAATCTATGGGTTCATTTGAAACGAATGTAAAAATTAATGTTGTCCAACTCGGTTGGTTTAGGTTGTGTTTGATGCTAACGAAAACACTTGCACAATTTGAATCGCCAGATTCTTTGATTAAGGCGTCATCTGAAGAAATCGACAATTTGAAAGAAATGGTCTACGAAAATGACTCAAGGATTTTATTGTTAACTATCATCGCCTCTGTTCTACATTTGATATTTGAATTTTTGGCTTATAAGGAAGATATTTCATTTTGGTCACAAGAATCAAAAAATGACAAACAGCCTGAAAAACTTGACGACCTCAAAAATTCCATGTCGACTGACCCCAAAATTATCCCCAATAGCTCCAATGAAAACTGGAAAGGTATATCACGCTCTGGTGTCGCGATGCGTACCATAAGCTCGGTTGTAGGAACGTTGTACTTGTGGGACCAGCGACAAAATACAAGTATATTGGTAGTAATGAGCTCATTTGCAGGCGCGGCAATAGAAGTGTGGAAATTTGGTAAAGTATTTGGAATTTCAAAAAACCCAAAGTGGAAATTTAGTACAAGTTTCAAAAATCCTG
>MBFT01000410.1:10369-21267 GCA_003086725.1 Furculomyces boomerangus | reverse complement strand
ATACTTGTTCTTTCAGAATATAATTCTTTTACTTTTAATTCACCTTTTGTTTCGACAAGGTTTCCTTTGTAAGATGGTGGAGCATTATCAATTTCGCTTTTTTCACTGTCTCTGCTAAAACTTGAGCTGTAATATACTTCAGATTGCGAGCTTTTATGAGAATCCGAGTTTATGGTGGGAATGTTTCTGAGGTTGGTGGGTGATTTTATTTTTCGTCTTGAAGATTCGTTGTTTTTGAATGGAAACTTGGTAGTGTTTGGATTTATGAGGGATTCATTTTCTATATTTCTTATAGTTTGTGCAGATTTCAAATGATTTTCCAGAGAGATGGGATTGTATAAAGGAGTAAATTTTGTGTTAGTTTTCAAGTTTGATGTTTCTTTATGTTCAAAATTCGTT
Source organism: Furculomyces boomerangus (assembly GCA_003086725.1). Classification (NCBI taxonomy): domain Eukaryota; kingdom Fungi; phylum Kickxellomycota; class Harpellomycetes; order Harpellales; family Harpellaceae; genus Furculomyces; species Furculomyces boomerangus. The sequence continues at coordinate 20,868 of MBFT01000410.1, read as the reverse complement.
TGTGATTTTTTATTTGGCGAGAAGTTTGTACTTGGTTTTGGTATAAAACTTGAACCTTTATTCAAATTAAACTTGATGTTATCATTCTTATTGAATTTATTCTTTTGATGTTTATTGATACTGCCATTATTCTTGAGCGGTGGTATTTTACTAGAATTGGTATTTGAACTGCTATTTTTGCTACTGATACTACTATTGTTAGTAAACATACCAGAACTGCTTTGAGAGTTTGTTGTTTTTATTTTATTTTGAGGTTTCAAAGGGAGTGGTTTGTTGTAAGGAGAGTTTTTAGACCTTGTGCTTGAAGTTGTATTACTCGCTGCATCAGAGCTTGTGAAGCTTTGAGCTGGTGTATTTTCAATTACATTTTTTGTGTTTGAGGTTGTGCCGTTGTTGTTAAACCCAGAACTTGGTGTGTTTTGTTTTGTAGGATTTTCTTGCATTAACCGTGTATAGGAGTATACTCCATTGATTCTATTTTGTGGGTCTACCAGGTTGAACCCACTAATCATATGTAGGTTATCTGGACCCATACTATTGGGGTTTGGATTACGATGGGAGTTTTCTTCCGTCAGTTTTATTCTAGAAAATTATGTGAATGATGCTGTTGCAGTTTGTATATGTTTATTGCGTTTTTGTGTATTTCAGTATGTATGATTACAAGTGCGTATTCTATCTATAATTTATGTGTCCTTGTGCCAAGTATTTACTAACAATATATTTACAAAGTGGTAAAGGAATACCAAACTAAAATATGGTTAGATGCGTTTGAGTATTGGTTTAAGGACTTATTGTGTGATATTAAAATATGACAATAGTGATTGTATAGTTTTGAAAGAAAAGACAATTTCACTTTTGATAATACAAAAGTTTTTTAGTTGAATTGTTGCTATAGCTTGAAGACATTTCTACCCTTTTCACATTTTGATTCCTTTGGAGTACAGATATTCGTCCAAATATTCTAGTAATTACAACTTTCAACCACTCATTCAATAAAACAAACAGAATTTTGTTATTTATAACTGAATCAAAATCTAATAAATTGTTATGATAGGTTGAAGTTCTAGACATTCCCCACACTTCATTGTTCAAAAGACATTTTGATTATTTCTATCGTATTCTCCACAATCACATCATTCATTCAAAAAAATCAAATTGTAAAATAAACGAAAAAAATTTAATTATGTACTGTTGTATGAAACATAGAGCTTGCAATTAGACATAAAACTCTATTATACATCAAAACCACGAACAAATGGAGAATGTACTCCCATAGACAATGACTGCGATAGCTTAGTCCGCACAGCAATGACCAAAGCAAAAAATATTAAAAAAAGTATACCAAGATCCAACGGAAAACGGGTTGTATTAATTTATTTTAGAAAACTCCTAGATGTTATTATTATTTATAAAAAATTCGAAGCAACAATGTTACAGTACAATAAGCCACAGATTTACTCCGCCACAAATACAAATGATATTGCAACAATACTAATTTAATTCAAAAATATCAAATTTCAACGTTCCTGAATCCATTACTCAATAAAAAAAATATTCAAACTTTGGTTTTAAAAATAGCCTACATTTTTATCAAGTTTAAAACCCCACTATTTTTCTTTTTACTGTTGAATATACCAAAACCCATTTTTCCTGAAAAAACCTAAATACATTAAATTGGTTTGGTAAAGTTTACTTTTTTTAGAATATTTTATACTCGGTTTTATACTTTAAAACGGTATTAACCTCACTCATTTAACCAGGAATTTTTTAACTAAAAGTATTCATAAATACTTTTGTTTATTGTTGTAAAATATATGGCTAGTCAAAACAAAAATAAATTCGAGTTTACAAATGATCTTTCATTCATGAAAAAGAAAGTTGCTTGAAAAACAGAAAATTGCAAATTCTATTTTCTGCGATGAAAAATTGACAAGCCTTTAAAAATGGACTTTGTATTATTTGAACTTGATTTGTTCTGGTTGTTGTATTCTTTTTTGTTCAAGCTTGTTTCTTTCTGTTCGTGAATTTTTTGATCACCAGATACTATTCTGTTATTTAGACTTGTTTTACTTTGGCTGACAATGTTTTGGGCTTCGATATATTCAACCACTTCGTTGTGTTCATTATTAGTAGCCCATTTCAAGGTATAATCATTATCCGCATGAATATCGGCACCATTTTCGTGGAGGTATTTAACAACTTTTATAAATCCCCTTCGCCCAGCCCATCTCAGGGGATAACCATTATCCGCATGAATATTAGCACCATTAGCTACTAGATATTTGACAATATCTAGATGACCTTCTTCGCTGGCTGCCCTCAAAGCAAAGTCCTGTCTCCGGTGAATATCAGCGCCATTATTGACCAAGTATTTAACAGTACTCAAGTGTCCTTTATCACTAGCCAATACCAATGCGTTATCATTATTTGCATGAATATCAGCACCATTCTTGAATAAATACTTTACAGTGTCCAAGTGACCATGCTCGCTAGCCAATCTCAAAGCTTTGTTATTGTCTACATGAATATCAACACCATTCTTGACCAATTTCTTAACAATATCAGTATATCCGTGTAAACTAGCGTATTTTAAAATAGAGTATTCATATTCACAAATTTCAGCATCATTTTTGAGTAGATATTTATCAACAAACAAATGTCCATTTTCAAAGGCTTTATCCAAAGCAAAATGATGTTCTACATGAATATTGGCACCATTCTTAATCAGATATTCTACTACTTCTGAATGACCATAAAAAATGGCCACTTTCAAAGAATAATTATCCAAAACGTGAACATTAGCTTCATTCTCAACAAGATACTTTACAGTTTCCAAAATTCCACCTATGGTGGCCCATCTCAAAGCTTCATCACAATTTGCATGGACATCAGCTCAATTTTCTACAAGACATTTGACAATGTCCATTCTTCCTTTCCTCGTGCTATTCCTAATATTGAGTCCCAAACATAACTAAAGTACTCTTCTCCTCCAATTAGGAAGTTTATAAACCTTGCGTATTGATTTTTAATCTCAGATATAGAAAGAGAATCACGTTTGATTTTGATATCCTCAAATAATTTTCTCCAATAATCCTATGCACTGAGATCTGCGCCATTCTCCAAAAGATACTTCACAATATCCAAATGTTCATTTATACATGCGATTCCAAAAGCAAAATTATTTCTGGCTTTAACATCAGCCTCTTTGTGAACAAGATACTTTACAATATCTAAATGTCCTTTTTTGCTGGCCATCCCTAGCGCCCAGTCTTGATCTGCATGAACATCAGCACTTTTCTTAATTAAATATTCCACAATATTTAGGTGGCCATTTTCACAAGCTTCTTTTAAAGCAATTTCATTGTCTTCATGAATATCTGCTCCACTTTCAACTAGATTTTGTACAATATAAAAATATCCATTATAGCAGGCCCACTTTAAACTATAATTTACTTCTGTGTGAATACTGGATTTATTGTTCTGGAGATAAAGATTATTGGAGTTTCCATTTAGTTGGGGGTAACAAGGGATATAATTCTTTACATATCCATACAAAAGCTCCTTTTTGAATAGGATATCTAACAATATCTAAATTTTTAATTGTCACTGCTGATATAAACAACGAAAAAAGCTCTTTTTCTTTATAATTACCACTCTCAAATATGAATTTGACAAAGTCAAAGTTTCCTTTTTTACAGAACTCAAAAATAACCCAATCACTAAAATAAAAAAAGAAATCGCCATATTCTAGAAATTGTTTATATAGTTCTATCCCTTCTTTTTCAAACATATTAGCCATTTTTTCTTTACTTAAACATTTTGAATAACCCTTAGGATGAAGCAATAAATGAAGGTCCGATTCACAAAACTTTGGTTTGAGTTTCAGTTTATGAGCGTTTAATATTTGTTTAAAAATGTTAGTTTGTCCTTGTTCCAGTGCTAGAGCAAGGTATTCTGCATAATATTCGTTAATATACATTCTAGGTATGTAGTATTTAGTTCCTGATTTTGTTGATACAGATTCTATAATTCTACTTTCCTTGTATCCAGGGCGGCTGTCGGCAAAACTCATAAGATCACTTTGTGTAGTCTCAACAACTTCGTTTAACAAATATTCCACTACTTTATCCCATCCCCTCTCGATTGAAAGAAGGAACAAGAAATTTTCTTTTTTAAAATCTAAAAAAGCACCTTTTTCCAATAGAAGGAGTACCAATTCCTCTTTTTTGAGTAAATTAGGATAATGGACAAAGTCACACTTTAAGGTAAAACGGGCAAAGTAATCATAATTTTTGTCTTTGAGTTCAAGTAGACGATTTTTACCGAATTTTTCGAGTAGAAAGTTGGCACGAATAGAGTTCAAGGTGGATATTTCATAGAAATGTGAAGAAATGAAGCGAACCTCAGGATTCTGGGCCAAAAGAAATATCCTGGAGAGAATTTCGTAACTGGAGATTGTGTTCATTTTAGAAAGAACGAAGTTGAGTAAAGAATAAAGAATATTCTGTCAAAATAGTTGGTGTTGAGTTCTTGATATTGTTTTGGGAATTGATTTAGAAACCCAAGCGGCCATTTATACAAAAGTTTGGATATTTGCCAGTTTTTTCACATTACCAGAATTCTATCTCTTTTTTTCTAATTCGATACTTTTTTTTTTGGGTTAAAATACTTTGCCAAGTCTATCAAAAAACCCTGAAATCATTTATACCACAATTATTTTTAACTAACAAGATAAATTCAAAATAAATACAAGTAAAAAATGCTAGAAAATTATTGGCTGAACTTGACTTTTTGATTTCATTCACTAAAACCAAGTATTTTAGTTTCAGTTTTCTCGTTTCTTTTTTCCAAGTTGAATAGTAATATATATACAAATTTTTTTTATTAAAAGTTTCTGTTGTTTGATAAATTATATCCAGCACCAAATATCTCACAAAATATAACCCAGTGTAAACATTTGGAGTGCTGGCCAACCATTTGTATAGTTAATATTCTTGTTAAAAGTATATTGGTATAAATCAAAAGTTACTACCAATCTCATAGTAAAAAATTGAAACTTTAGTATTTATATAGATGCTGTGTTTCTTGAAAGCCACTCATACTCGTATGAACCTTTTTCCAGATGTGGGGAAAGTTTTTCCCAAACGAGTTTATGATAATTGTTCAACCATTCCATTTCTCTAGGTTCCATCAAAGATGGCATTATAAGTTTAGTTTGAATAGGACATAGAGAAACACTTTCTAGTGTCAAGTATTTTGTTCCGCCATAGTTGTGTGGTGTTTCTTTGTCTACAATGATACAAACATTTTCTATCCTTGCACCAAAGTTTCCATCTTCATAGTACCCAGGTTCGTTTGTAACAACCATTCCTGCCTCCAATCCAAAATCGTTGAAATAAGGTTTAACTCCAATTCCAATTGGTCCTTCATGTACATTTAAGAATGATCCTACACCATGTCCTGTATTATGTCTAAAATCTATTCCAGCTTCCCAAAGAGACATTCTTGCAATTGGATCTAAAACATATCCTGTTGTTCCTGAGGGAAAAACCAAATCATCAATCTTAATGAATCCTTTAAGAACACGAGTGTAACACTCCTTTTCCCAGGCAGTAGGAGTTCCAAAATGCCATGTGCGAGTCATATCTGTAGTTCCATCAAGGTATTGGAAACCAGCATCTACAAGATAAATCTTATTTAGGTCAATCAAAGAATCTGATCCTTTAGTTGGAGAATAATGAATAACAGCAGCATTAGGTCCAACGGAGGAAATAGTGGCAAAACTTTTTCCTACTGCGTTTTTTTGTTCCATCACAAATTCAAGAAGTTTATCAGCAGCTTCAGATTCACTAATTTTGAGACTCATATTATTTTCTACAAGTTCTCTTTCAAGCCAAGAGTAGAATTTCACACTGGCAACACCATCTCTAATATGACTATTGCGCATACCATCAAGTTCAGTACTGTTTTTAGTTAGTTTCAAAACAGTGATTGGAGAGTATTCCTCAACAATGTTTTCTGTGCCTATAGCTTCTACAATGGCCCAACTACAAACAGAATCTGTAATTATCTTGATATCTTCACTTGATTTAGATAAGAGTTTTAAGTGATCAAAAATATCTGTATATGGAAATATCTCAACTCCTTTTAGATTATGTACAGCTTCTTCTGCAAGTTTTTCTTTTTCAACAAAAAGTGATACTTTGTCATCTGTAACTATAGCATAAGAGTAGAAGAGTGGGTTGTTGTCAATGTCACTTCCTCTCAAGTTGAAAAGCCCTATTTAACAAAAGTTGTTAAAAACTATTAGTCTTAAATTTGATAAATCCCAAATAGGACTTACATGCAATTTGATCCAGGCCTGCTACTACAAGGCCAGTAGCACCATGTTTCTTGATCATTTCTCTGACTTTAATCAATTTTTCTTGTAAAGAAATTCCAGAAAATTCAAGCTTTAAAAAAAATATTTCATCTTTGGGCAATTCAGGTTTATCAGCCCACATAATATCAACAAGGTTTGTAGATATAGGAACTAGTTCACAATTATTCTTTTTTATCTTATTTTGAATGTTTTTTGCTTCTGCGTATGATATCAATGATGGATCAACACCAATTCTACTCCCAGGTTTTAAAGTGGACAAATGGTCTGCCATTGTAATAGTGCTACCGACACCAATTCTAAGAAGTTCCCAGTTTGTATCCATTTGAGCCCTTGCTTGCAAGACATACCTTCCATCAGTAAACATAATTGCTGTGTCCTGTGTTACAACGGCGCTACCAAATGAACCTGTAAAACCAGAAATAAATGTTCGTCTCTTGTCACATTTTCCGATATATTCACTCTAAAATTTCGTGTCCAAATACTTCTGTATTAGGAGAGAAATGGAGAAATAGTGTTAAGAAGATATTTACCTGGTGAGCATCTTCACTTGGAATAATATATGCGTCTATGTTGTAAGAGGGATCTGCCATTAAAGTTCTGAGAGACTTAAGTTTCTCTGTAGTATCTGTTGGAACTATAACACCTGTAGCTGTAGTCATTGTTGCAAATGTTGGAAAGATTTTAGATTTGGAAAGGAGGTGCTTGGAGAAATATTTATACTGTAGTTAAAAAATAGGGTCTAGTTCATATCTTGTTTCAAAAGTGTTGAATGTTTTGTTCCGATATTTAACCTGATTTCCAAATTGGTACAAATCTTGGTTTTAAAAGACCAATTGATTTTACCCCTTTCCCCTTGAAAGAAAAGCCAATGAAACAAACAAGAAGTCTTTTTCTCTTCCGATTATTTTCTTTTTTTACAAATCCCAAATTGTATAAATACAACAGACAAAACCATCAGTTCTTTTTTTCAGTTTATTTCAACTAGTACTTTTTAAACAAACAAGAAATTTACCAGAATGGAAGACAACCTATCAACATTTTTCAACTATGTTAACGAAAACAGTCAGTATCTTATCGGCACATTGAGAGAAGCCGTTGCCATTCCCAGTGTCAGCTCAGACGCCAAAAAGAGATCAGAAGTGTTCAGAATGGCAGATTGGGTAAAAGACCGTTTGGTGAAACTTGGCGCTGACGTAAAGACAGTTGACCCAGGAACACAAGAACTCCAAGGCCAAACAGTTCAACTTCCACCAGTTATCCTTTCAAGATATGGAAACGACTCAAACAAGAAGAATATTCTTGTTTATGGACATTATGATGTCCAACCAGCACTCAAATCTGATGGCTGGGAAACTGATCCATTTGACCTTGTAGAGACAGAAGACGGAAGACTAGTTGGACGTGGGTCCTCAGATGACAAAGGTCCAGTTATTGGTTGGATATTAACTTTGGAAGCCTTTATTAAACATGGAATAGACCTTCCAGTTAACTTGCTCTTCTGTTTTGAAGGAATGGAAGAAAGTGGTAGTATTGGATTGGAAAAGGTAGTTGGAGACGAGGCAAGCAACTGGTTTAAGGGTGTTGATTACACTACCATATCCGATGTTGGATGGTCCAGCAAAGACAAACCTTGTATTGATTTTGGTATTAGAGGAATGAACTACTTTTCAATCAATGTAAGCGGCCCAGTAGCTGATCTACATTCTGGTGTTTTTGGAGGTGTTGTACAAGAACCTATGGTTGTTCTTACCAAACTTCTAGCAGGTCTTGTTGAAGTTGATGGAAAAATAAACATTGCAGGAATACATGACCAAGTCATGAAACTTACAGAGGAAGAAGAAAAAACATATCACGGTTTGTCACTAACAAGAGAAGCTCTAGAAAACGACGTAGGAGGAGATTGTTTAATGGAAAAAGATATGGTTCAGCTATTGATGCACAAAGGAAGATATCCCTCTTTGTCAGTGCATGGCATTGAAGGGGCATTTTACGATCCAGGATCAAAAACAGTTATACCAGCTTCAGTAAAAGGAAAGTTCTCAATTAGAACTGTTCCAAACATGGAACCTGAAACAGTAAAAAAAATTACATTTGACCATGTTCACAAGGAATTCGCCAAATTGAATTCAAAGTGTAAACTTGAGGTTGAAGAATTGAGTAATGGAATGTGGTGGTATGCATCACCAGACCTCCCAATTAATGTAGCAGCCTCAAAAGCTATGAAGAGAGTATATGGAACAGAGCCAGAGTATGTGAGAGAAGGAGGATCAATCCCAATAACTATAGTATTCCAAGAACAGCTCAAAGCTGATGTTTTACTTCTTCCAATGGGAACATGTGGAGATGGAGCTCACTCAACTAACGAGAAATTAGACAAATTCAATTACCTTGAAGGAATCAAACAGTTCTTTGCTCTTTTATACGAGTTTTCGCTATTGTGAGTTAGCTGGACTATGTTTTTTCTTTTCTAGTGCTTTAATAAATTATTGAATCAATTCTAATTTAATTTTTAAGGTCTTGTTGTTTATTTGAAAATAGTTGTGCTCTAATATTTTAAAAGGTTTGTTAGCTGTTTATATTTATTCAGTTGGAACTGGAAAGTATTTGTAGGAGTTTTAGAAATAGTTTGGGGGAGTGTATAGATAATTGTAATGAAAAATCTAAGCAAATTAAACCTGAAGAACGTAAAACATATATACTTGGATTAATTATATAATTATATCAAAAATGATATCCCCTAAGTTTCTACTCTATTTCAGTAAGTTAGTTTATTTAGAGCTTCAAAAGAGAAATTTCAAAAAAATCTAATCTTTCATCATAGAATAGAATCTTACAAAAAGATGTTCACAAATACCAAACTATCTATTAGTATAAATCTAGACAAAGATGAGATTTCTATCAAATCAATAAGCTTTTACAGGTATAAAAAGAAATGAAATATCCAAAACTATAAAATAAGCCAATAAAATATAAACTATTTGAGGATTATCAATTTTGTTTATTTTTTGTAACTTTGTCCTATTATTATAGTTAGATCCGCAGTAAAAAATTGCAATTTCAGTTGAAAAAAAATATTTAAGCAGTCACTTTTGCTTTCTGTTTCATCGACTTCTTCAATATGGAAACCACTCAACTCCCACCAGCTATGAAAAAAACGAAATTAACTGAAATCCCAAAATATCCTACACCTTTTTATGGTGGAGATTATGATACAGGCTATAATGTCAAAACTGTTTTTGAACAGGAGATTCTCAAAGTACTCACTGAAATAAAAAACAAACCAAACTGGAACAAGAAAATCAAAAACTCCGAAATTCGCAAAAAATGGATCAAGGAACTCCTGTCTCATTTTGAAGAACAAGTAATAAACTATGCTATTGATGAGGCTCTTTACTACTCTGATATATTTACTGGAAGTCTTGTTCCTGGTGCTGTGGATTGCAGTTACATTGATGACGACTATATACCAGAAGAACTTCTTAATGAGTTAAAAGAGAATGTCGCCAAGCTTGAGGATGTTCCTGAAAATGAAAAGGACTGGCACCCTGGAAGTGACAACCAAGTTCTTGACCTTATACACCCCTCCCTATATCCTGTAGTCTTTGGTAGAACCAGAGGAATCACTGACGATGTATCTTCTACTGAGGTTCCAAAATGGGATTCTGTAATTGGCAAGGGTGAAACAAAGTTTGTTATTCCTCCAGAGGAAGACAACGAGTATCTCTCAGAAAAATATCAATGGTTGCCAACAGAATTTGATGTAGATGCTAGCGGAAAAGTTGGAATCCTGTCTTACATCAACAACCTACACCCTGAAATTCATGAAAAGCTGTATAGAACTCTCGAAAAGATATTTGAAAAATTTATCCCTTTGTTTAACAACGCACTGACAGACTCGTGCGAGCAGAACGAAAAAAATGATAAACTCAGAATTGATGAAGAAGATTATGATTTTGAAAGTATGGGAGAATATATTAACCGTCTTAGAAAAGAAGAAGCTGAAAAAAATGGAACAGAGTTTGTTAGAGGTAAGCAAATAACTTTTCTATATCTTTTATGAATCTAATACCCCTTGAAATATGAAATTAGCTATATAAAGTCTATTAAACCAATAGCC
>MBFT01000407.1:12036-25437 GCA_003086725.1 Furculomyces boomerangus | reverse complement strand
TGTTTGTTACAAAAATGACCACTGTTCCTCTAACTAAACTCATTGAACTTCAAAAAAACACAAATGATATCAGAAATGTCTGTGTTTTAGCTCATGTAGATCATGGAAAAACAACCTTGACAGACTCCCTCCTCTCAACTAATGGCATTATATCAACACGACTAGCTGGAAAAGTTCGATATTTGGACTCCAGAGAAGATGAACAACAACGCGGTATAACAATGGAAAGTAGTGGAATCAGTTTGTACTTCAAAATCCTAAAAAATAAAATCCTCTCCCCAAAAGCTGAAGAAAACCTTTCTCCCAAAGATCCTCAAACCACCTCTTTAGACGAATCTGAGTATTTAATAAATCTCATTGATTCTCCTGGACACATTGACTTTGGCTCTGAAGTGTCTTCCGCTTCTCGAATCTCTGATGGTGCTCTTGTTTTGGTAGATGCTGTTGAAGGTGTTTGTACGCAAACCATAAACGTTCTCAGACAAGCTTGGCTTGAAAAAATCAAATCTGTTCTTGTAATCAACAAAATAGATCGTCTAATTACAGAACTCCAGATGACCGCAAGTGAAGCATATACTCATATGCAGCAATTAATAGAACAAGTCAATGCTGTTCTTGCTGGATTCTGGGAATCTGATAGAATCGAGGAAAACGAAAACCGCATCACAAAAAAAGATAAAGTTCTCGATTCAGATCAAAAAGTAAAAGGAGTCACCAATAAATTGGGATCCCTATCAATATCTGCAAACGACTGGTATCTTGAGGAAAAAGATGACTCTCATATATATTTCTCTCCTGAAATTGGAAATGTTATTTTCTGTTCTGCCACCGATGGCTGGGCCTTTAGAATAAATGATTTTGCCTCCTTTATCTCTCAAAAGATGGGCCTTGGAACTCCTGAAAAACTCCAACAAGTTTTATGGGGAGATTATTATCTAGATCCAAAAAATCGCAAAAGAGTACTAACTAAAAAGCAACTCGTTAAACTATATGGCGATAATAATAAAACCAACTCTACTCTTAGTAATTTACAGCCTTTATTTGTTCAGCTTTGCCTTACAAGTATCTGGAAAGTATATGACTCCATCATTATTTCCCCTGATCAAACAAAAATAGACAAAATCATAGAAACAATCGGTGCAAAGATTCACCCAAGAGACAGAAAGGTTAAAGAACCTAAAACGCTTTTAGGTTTGGTAATGCGTTCTTGGATGCCTGTCGCTCAAGCATGTATGCTTGCTATTATTGACCAACTACCATCGCCTATTCAGGCCCAGGCTATCAGAGTTCCTAGTCTCCTTAAAGGCTCCAAAAATATTAACTCTGGCCCTATTGTTGAAGCAATGTTAAAATGTACTTGTGATGAAAATGGTCCCTCCGTAGCTTATATCAGCAAAGTTCTAGCTATGGAAAAGTCAAAGTTACCTGAAAACTTGACAAAGCCAGAAAGGTTAAGATTGACTGCTGATGAAATGAGAGCACAGGGTCGATCTAGAATAGCTACCCCCACTATATCCGAGAAGGAACCAAGTACCAGTGAAACCAGCACACCTGGTCCCGAGAATACTCCTCAAATTCGTGAAGACGAATCTTCAAACAGCAAAAGCAAAGAAGTTCTTATTGGATTTGGAAGACTCTATTGTGGTATTTTAAAGGTTGGTGATCCCGTTTGGATGTTGAGTCCAAGATTTAAGCCTAAGAGACCAAATGCTAATCATTATAGCCAAACAGTTATTACTAGTTTATACATTTTTATGGGAAGTGAGCTATTACCTGTACAAAAAGTATTCCCTGGTTGTGTTTTTGGAATTCGAAGCATTGATGGAGAAACAATGATCTCTGGAACCTTGACTACTCAATTTGAAGAATGTCCTAACCTTTCTTCTCTCCATTCACAAAGCGCACCGATTGTACGTGTTGCAATTGAACCAGCAAACCCTGCTGATATAAACAAATTAAATGCTGGATTGTCATTACTGAGAAACTCTGACGCAAGTGTGCGTGTTGATCATAACAGTAGTGGTGAATATGTTTTGGTTACTGCTGGTGAACTTCATTTGGAAAGATGTTTGAAAGATCTTCGTGAGAGATATGCAAAATGCGAACTACAGGTTTCTAAACCTCAAGTTCCCTTCAGAGAAACTATAGTTTATGCTCCTGGACAACCTGGTGCATACGAAATTCTTTTGGGTTCAAATTATGGGTTATTATCTGTTTCTGGTGGATTAAAATCATCAATCAGTAAAGCAAATTCTCCAGATATGAATACTAAAGGATACTCCGAATCTACAAACTCACCAAACCCTTCTACAATTGAAAATGGTGAGTATGGTTCACCTACGAGACAAATCCCCGAAAGTGGTTCTTCAGCAACTAGGGGTAGGATTACTGTCTCGACTCCAAATAAAATGGTTTCTGTTACACTAACTGTTCAGCCTATGCCTCAAAACCTCGTGAAATATTTAACCGGAATCAAGTCAAAAATTCCACACATTCTTCACATTACAAAAAAGAGCCCTCAAGAACAGATTGATTCTTCCAGTTTATTGCCAGAGGAAAATAAAATAAGCACCCATACCAAAGAAGGTTTGGTAGGCGATGACGTTGGTATAGAAAAAGAAGATGATGCAAAAATTGTATCTCCTGATATTGACGAAAATTCCAAACCTATTTCAAAACCAGCAGATATTCCTGTTGAACCAGAATTAAGTAGTGATCTCGAATTTGGTTCTGACATAGATTCTGTATCAAGTTCTTCAAATTCTGATGGATTTAGTTCATCTTCTTCACCTTCACCATTCTTATCTAGAGTAAACTCAAAGTTGAATTTTACTGGTAGCAATAGTCCTGTATCATATTCTCCTCTAAAACTAGATGTGAACAAATTAAACACAGAAATACCTCTAAGCAGCGATGGGAGAACAGGTACAAACACACCTCAGCAATTCAAAAGTACCAGTAGGTCTAGAAAAAATAAAAATATATCATTTGAAAAGCTTGCAAAAAGAATAAACTATTTAATAAGAAAAAACAAAAACTGGGACAAGAAACTAAATGAGATAAAAACAGAAAATATTTGGTCTTTTGGTCCTAATTATGTTGGTGCTAATATTTTACTGAAAGAAAACAAATCCTGTATTGATATTTATGGGAACAAAACTTATTTGACAGATATCAACTATCAGCATCATAATAAAAAAACAGAAAAAAGACACGAACTACCTTCAGAAAACGTATCTATTCCAGATAAAGTCGACCAAAATGACATTTTAGAGAATCAGGATTTATCAAATACTCAAATTCAAATAGAAACAGAACAAAAATCAAAATCTCGTACATCATTAAGAAATGATATCCAACAAGCAGTTTTGACTGGATTTCAACTGGCCACTGCCTCTGGTCCTTTATGTTCTGAACCTGTTGTTGGGCTTGTTTGTACAATTCATAACATTTCTGTGAACCCTCTTTCTGAAACAGATTCGAATTCCACATCTCTTCAACAATCTACAATTGTTGGACAACTTATTCCAACAGTCAGAGATGCAATTAAACAAGCAATGTTGATGTGGTCATGTAGATTGATGTTGGCTATGTACGATTGTGATATCCAGGCATCTTCCGATGTTCTTGGAAAAATGTATGGAGTTTTGTCCAAAAGACGAGGCCAGATAACATCAGAAGACATGCAAGAAGGAACTCCATATTTTAGAGTCAAAGCTTCAATTCCAGCTGTAGAGTCTTTTGGGTTTGCTGATGAGATGCGTAAGAGAACTAGTGGTGCAGCACAGCCACTTCTTGTGTTCAAAGGGTATGAAATGCTTGACATCGATCCTTTCTGGGTTCCAAGTACAAAAGAGGAATTAGAGGACTTGGGCGAAAAAGCTGATCGGGAAAATATAGCTCGTGTGTATATGGATACAGTGCGTCGTAGGAAGGGACTTTCTGTTGAAAAAAAGATAATTGGTAGTGCTGAAAAGCAAAGAACATTGAAAAAGTAAAAGTTTAAATATTTTCAAAATTTGTCAAGTTTTTTTAATTAATAAATCAGTGAAATTTATTGAATACTTTTCACTCAATTCAAAATTCAAATGAAAAAGCATTCAGTTCCAGGAATTGGGCTTAAGTATGGACTTAATGTACCTGAAAAGAAAAAAACAGCTCCAAAAGGTTTTTCTTTACATTTCTATTCGATTATTCCAATTTTCTTACAAATCATCTAAATGTTTATATTTAAATGCTTATTGGATTCTAAAAAGTAGGTAATATATCTCATCTTTTTGGTAATGACAGTGCCGAAAGATCAAACGGTAGTCAGGAAAAAAAGCTTTTAGGGAATACATCAACTACAATATCAAAAAGTATATTTTCAAAATTGGATTATGATGAGCAAGATGCAAACATTTATGCTTATGATGAAGTTTATGATAAAATGAAGAACAAAAGTATAGTTTTAAATGAAGAAAAAGATGAGGAAGAGGTAATTAAAATGATCAATATAAATCTAAAATTAATTTAAATTGGTTATAATTGTTTTTTAATGGTAGAAAAAACCAAAGTATATTGCAAGTTTGATGAAAAGTGCAGAAACTAGGAAACTTGATTTAGAAAGATCAAAACAAAAACTAATATTGCGGGAAAGAGAAGCAGAAAACGGGAAGTTTGGTGATAAAGAAAAATTTGTAACGCAAGCGTAAGTACCAAACCACTACAAAACTCTATTACTTTTATTGAGATACAGTTATATCATATTCCTATAAATGTTTTTAGATATAAAGACCAGTTGGAAACATTCAAACGGATGGAGGAAATGGATAGAAAAAAAGGTAATTGTATTTTTTTGTTTAGAGACACAACTTTTCAATCTTTGAGTACTTTGGTTTAATATATATAAATATGTTTTGATTTTTGGTATAAACTCGTTTAGAATCTGAAGAATTATCAAATCCACATGCAATGGCAAGTTTTTATTCTAATGTTCTTGAAGAATCTGAAAAAGCAAAAATGGCAGCCATAAATGTGAAATTATCAACTAAAAGTACAAAAAACAATTCAAGAGAACAAGAATCTGAAGATAATGATATAGATTCTAAAGAACTTATTTCTGCTGCACGGGCTAGAGGAGAAGATGTTATACTAAACATTGATAGCCAAGTGGTTGATAAAAGACAACTTTTAGTATCTGGATTAAATATCCCAACTAAAAAACAACACTATAACGCTACTTCAAAAAAATCAAGTTCTAGTTCAAGTAGATATGATCAGAAAAAACAGCACCGCTATAACGATGAAAACTATAAAAACGAAGGTAGGAAAACTGATCGTTATAAAAACCAAAGTGAAAAGCATAGATATGAAAATCCAACCTCAAAATACAATTTGGAAAAGAATGAAATCAAAGATACCAAAAATCTTGTTGAAAGTGATGAAGTGAAACTTATAGAACAAAAACTGAAAAGAAAGAATAATGAAGATTCTATCAGTGCAGCCAAGCAAAGGTATTTAGAAAGAAAAAAGAAACAACTTGATGGAAATGTATAGTTAAATGTAATGTAGAAAAAATGAATTTTTTATTTCACTTTAATCTTAATCAATATTTATAATCAATAAATGTATCAATCCAAACTAAAGTTTTCATTTCAGTTTATCACAAATCTTTCAAGTGATTTTGGTGAAATCTTGTAAACCCTTGATACAGTTTCTACAAAACATTTTTTGATGCTCTTTGAAACAGTTTTTTCAGAATCCACAGATAACAAAAGCAGATCAAGGTGAACAATAGATGAGGCAGAATAGAAATATATGTAGCTAGCAAAGATACCAGAATTTGAAGTGTCTTGATAGAGACGTTTTAGTTCCTTTGGAACAAAATCAACAGTACTGTTTAAAGTTTCTATACTGCAAGATTGTACGATTTCTTCAGTTAGATCACTTCCAGAAATTTGAGAAATGTTTGTTTGAGGAACACTGATGAGAGATTCCAACAAAGTTAAAATGAAATTGGATTTGTAAACTATATCAAACATTTGACTTTGTGTAAAGCTGCTTGAACGTTTTTGAGATTTAGAAGATCCCAATATCTCGGCCTTTGTAACCAATAGAGCTGTAGAAAGTACAGTGTGGACAATAGCAAGTATCTGTACAAAAATATCTATCCTATTCCCGAGTATTGATCCATTAACATTTTCAACAAATATAGCAATCGAATTCAGTGTATAAAGCGCACTACTCAAAACAAACGTAGTACCTATAGTTCCACCGCCCCCATCAGATTGTTTATTTACAACCCAACAATAATAGAAACCGCGATTTGCAATCAATTTTTGTTCAGAGCTATGTTTCTCAATTGGGATTGAAACTTGATCTTTATCCACAATACTTGTAGGACAATTAGCCACTATACGCAAAATAAGACGAGATATAGATAATACGTTATTCAAGTTGGATATCAAAAGCGGTGATTTGGATTGTTGTATACTATCCAAGCTTGAAATAGGAGATAATGATGCTAAAAGCGATTGACGAATCCAAGGAAATAGTAACCCATCTCTACTGAAAAGTGCATGGTGGAGAGCTACTGAATTTTGTCTAGAAGTAAGACCAAACAGTGTCAGCAAAGGATTGTAAGTCGAGAATGAACTATTTCCTGTTAAAGGAGTAAGAGCAAACGAAAAAAGTTGTTCAAAAACAAAAGTCTTTTGGAACACAAGCCTATCAGCATAATAACATGATGACCCATAGCTTGCCATATGTAACATAAAGTTCCTAAAAGAAACAGGAAGGCTGGATCCAGAAAAAACAACACCAAAAAATGATGGGAGTGATTTAAGATTGAATTGAGGAGATTGAAGCATAAGCTGACTTGCAACTGGATAAATCGGATGACCAGGATTGAAAATAAAAGAAATGATTCCAGATAAAAACAGCGTAATAACATAAGGAATGCGCATATTTTCATACTCAACAGAATTCTTAACCATACCCAATAAACACAGAAGCTGATATTTCTCATTGAATTTTGGTGACTTGCGTAGCAGAATCAAGGTTTTTGCTATGATTAAATATCCAACAGATCGAATATTGACATCTGAGCTACTTGTAGCAGCAAAAGCTAAGGCCAACCCGTTAATACGAATAAAATACCTGATATCTAAATCACTATCTGCAGACAGCAAAGCAACAAACAGATTAAGTATAAATTCTGGGTTATAGCAACTCGAAAGACCAGGTTGATTTAAAATAGCTGTATAGCTGTTTAGTGAACTGGAATTTTCACTAGACCTGGGAATACGAATCAAAAGTTTGCAAGAATCCAACAGCTTGCCAATTTGATCCAGTTTAAATCTGGGGTTGGCGGTTTGCTTGTTACACCTGGATTCATAAGAGTTTTGGAGATAATGAAAAAAGTATACTGTTTTGAGCAACTTTTTAGGTTTCAAATTTCTGAGACATTTATTCACTTCATCAGGTGTGGAATCCTTGAGAATTTTGCTATTTTTCATACCAAAAATAGAATCATAACCATAGTGAATATTGCTAAGTTGTTCTTTGGCCATCTGTATAGAAGATATCTTTCCAAAAAATAGTGATGCTGGTTTGACACTAATTTCGGTATAATGTTCATAAGTATTCAATAGTCCAATGAGAGTAATGTCTGTGATCGAGCTTGTACCCTCACAACTTGCAAACAGAACACGGATTAGATCTGCAGGCAAGATGTATGATGTTTCCCCAGAAACGCTTAATGTTTTAATTAATGCCCAAGTCGAAGATAAAAAGCTTACAATATAATCACGAGAATTCTGATAAACATGATCCAAGAAATATGGGTTTTTGAGCATTTCAACTAGCAGGTTCTTTAGTTGAAGAATCAAATCGACTCTATCAATATCTGGACATATTGCCATAAGTTTGTTTTGGTCTTCTGTTTCGGATACAATAGTTAACAATGTTTTGGAATAGATAAAAGTAGTATATGATGCCAATTTCAGTAGCAAATCGCTATCAGTATGAGAACTAGATGGTTTTTCTTCCCGAGAGTCACAAGATACCAAACTGATTATATTTTTGAAATAAAATACAAATTGTTCGAGTTTTTCAGGGCTAAAGAAAGCAAGGAATGATACTTTTTCACGATTAAGATCCGCAAACTCAATTGAACGCCCAAGCACACCAAGCAAACTTTCAAGAATGTTGTTAAATTCACTTATGTATCCAGTGGAGTCAATATCACCTAAATGAAAGTTGGATGAATTTTTTTGAACAAAACTATCTTCGTTATGACCATGTATAGATTGTGGTTTATTATCTTGATTAATGTCTTGATCTCGATTTCTTTCTTCAATTATAAAACCAGAAATCTGATAAATCAACTCCAAAATGATCATTGTTGTTTTTGGAAGACCTTCAATAAGCCCAGAATTGTTATTTCCTATTCTTATAAATCCATAAATAACACTTGATATGATCTTAACTATCTTATGAGTATGAGCAGCTAAGTCCAAGTAATAATTTGGAGATTTGTCAGCAGATAGTTGGACTTTCAATTGTTTAACCAAGTTTTCCATGTGACCAACTAGGTTTTGCAGTTGTATTTCATTTGCAAACTTTTGAACCCAGAATTCTACAACAAATAAACCTAGTTTAGAATCGTAATTCATGATTTCAAATTTCTGATCACTGTGGTATTTTCCAAGACTTTCTGAATCTCCAAAAACAGTATTCTTTATCGAATTTTCACTATCTACAAGATATCTACCACAATTATTTAAAAAGGCTAGCTCTAGCTCTAAACCACCTTGCTGATGTAAAGCAATTTTCTGTTTGTGTAAATTTGAAAAGTCCTTTTCCTGTTGTAAGTTGTCCATTCTTGTATTTATGCTTATTTCAACTCTTCCATCTTCAGAAATGCTGCAAATGGAACTTAAAACACAGAATGAGCTGATGATAACAGATTTTTGTATTGATTTGGTTTTTTCTTTTGAAATAGTGTTATCCAAAGTATCATATTCTAGAAGAGGTAAAAGTTTACACAAGTACTCTCTTACTTTTTTACTTGATCGAGCAAGTAATTCAAGCAACAAAATAAATTCGCTATAAAGTTGAGTATCTTCTTTACAAGAAACTGCTAACCGAAAAATAGTAGGTGCTATATCTATCAGTTTTGTGTAGTATAAATCTACCTTACTGCCTTTGTTTTTGTAGTTGGTTTCTTGTAAGCTTTCATGAAGAACATTACCAAAAGTCAAACCTTCAGTTGAGTTCAAATTTTTTGTAAATGCGACGGTATTTGAATTGAGCTTTAATGTTTTTATATTTTGATTTTCACAGTTAAATATGTTAAAAGGGGACTGATTCGAATTATTGTTGTCATATACCGAGCAAAAGAGTTTGTAGTCAATATCAGAGGTATAAAAAGCCGCAGTTATCTTGGTAATGATGTTTATGAGAATTTTAAACTTTTTTTCGCTGAAAATACCAGAATTAATAGAGCTCATTTTTTCAAAGTTATCAAACCCTTGTTCAATAATCGAAAAGCGGGATAGAATAGATTCCCACATCAATACAATAGCTTTTACTACATCTGTACGAAGTTCTGTTTCGCTGCTCAATATCTCGTTGGCTGTTTTGGATATTGTTTTTTGAAGAAGTGCCAAAATCAAATTATTAGTTCCATCACAATCTTGTAATTCACTGTTTCTCAAACTGAATATATTGTATAACCCTTTAGCAATCGTTTTGTAGCAGATGGGGTCTATCAGGTTTGAAAGTAATTGTAACAGTACAAAAACATCACTCGTTTTAGCAAGTTTTGTATCATTATTTCGAAGAGCATCAAACGCCTTAGAAGCATATATGGCAAGTTTCTCCCATGAACCAGTTTTGTTTTTGTAATAATTCACACCCAAGTATCTACTAAATCTTACGCATAAGATAGAAATACAGTAATTGAGATATTCGTGAATCGTATCAATAGGGTATTCAAGAGACAAAAAATCTAAAATGTCTTTATATATCCATTCCAAACCAGCTAAATGCAAACTGTTGATATTAAGCTGAGTATACTCGGATTTTTCAAATCTAGATTCTGCTCCATATTCGATGTACTTGCAAGATGCTACTGATGAAATGTATAATAAATCATAAGCTATAGAAATATTAGTGAGAGTCTCGTGGCCACTTTGATTTTCATAATATACAACAGAGTGCATTTGATTCAGGTATAACCTCAAAATGCTTCTTTTATCCCACAATACAGTTAACTGAGGTTTCGAAAAAGCATATGATAGCATCCAATGTTCTATATTCGATAAATTCGATTTTTTGGTCTTTGAACTGAAAGTTAGTTTGGATAATATAGTTTCAGAAAATATCTTGAGCATTCGCAGTGAAACTGGTGCTTTCTTATTAAATAAAGCACTGATAACTTTATCACAGCTATATTGTATTCGTAAATACCCAAAATACAAAGTTGTGATGAGAAAGCTCATATATTCATTTTTTTGATTCGAGTCGTGATTATAAATCTCCAATAAAATATCCATTAGTTTTATAGGTCCTTCTGGCCCTGATGAGATCACAAAAGCGTAGACTTGGTCTAATTTTTCAAGGATAGTAGTATCAACATTAAGGAAATCAAAATTTATGTCTTCAGATACAGATTCAATTTGTGATGGCAAGTCAACTCTATTATTTGATTTCAAAAAGAAATGATTATACAGAGTTTTGGCCAAATCTTTGAAGTCAATTTGATTTTCCTTTTTTACTTTGTTCTTTGTCAAAAAATTTAGTAACTTAGTACTGTTTGCGGATGCTTTGCTTTTGATATTGTGTTCGATCATTAAAGGATGCATAAGATTATAAAATGCGCAAGCAACTTCCGTATATGATTTTGGCCAAACCTCTGGATCAGTAAAATTTTTTTTAGCGATCCCATTATTATTAGATTTAATGGGTGTAACCTTTTCATCGTTTTCTTTAAACAAACGAGCTGAGAGTACGGTGTATAGTGCATTGGCTAAAAAACTTTTAGCGACATTTTGAGTTCGAGGCTGTGTGCTTATAAGCATGGTGGATAAAATTTCCCTGAGCCAGAATAATGGTAGGAAATTTGCAGAGTTTTTACTTGAAAAACTAAGGAATGATTCAAGAGTGGCCTCGGAGTTTGAAAAAGAGTTAGAATTGTCTAGCTTCTCTGTTTTGTTTGGTAAGTTATCAGTTAAAAAAGAAACTGAACCCAAATTGCAACCGACATCTGCATTGAAGAAACTGGATACCCATTGATCTAAAAACAAAGTAAGTAAAGCGTCTGAAGTTTCATGATCATCTAAGCTATTTCCAGAATTTTCGGGATTTTTTGTAGTCCACAGTGATGTCAAATCAATGTATCTATACAAAGATTTTAAGCTATCTGAATAAAATTTTTCAAAAAAGTTTACAATTTGAGCTGCACGTTTATTGGAACTTTTGAATACACCATTGGTGTTGCTAATAAGATCAAGAGCATCAATCCATATATTATCACAAAGAGATTCATCTGAAGAGATACTTGAATCAAGTTTTTGAGAATGGTATTTTTGTCCCAAGCCCATATTTCCCAAAACCTTACATAAGATCTTTTTAGCGAGTATCTTTGTTTCTGATTTTCCAGTAAGGTAGTGAAATCCTACAACACCGATATTGGTTTCGATTTGGTATCCGTTTTGATTCAAATCATTTGTCAATTTCAAACTTGAATTCCATGATATAGTGCCTTCAGGTGAGCTATATACACATTTCAAGATATGAAGTAACTGAAGTTGATGTAAACCTTGTTGATAAGTGCTTTTTTCAGGTAAACTTGCGCTAGAAGAGTTATCTGAAGTGATAATGACTTTGGGTTTAAATTTTAACAGTTTTCCAACATCAAATCTAGATTCTAGGATCCATTCTGGGTAATTTTTGAAATATTCAGCAATAACTGATAGTAGAGCCTCTAGAATAAAATCATTTTTGGTATTGGAGATAGGAAGAACGTTTGAGTTTTCTTTTTCTGAGTCTTTTTTGATGTCGTTGTTTGTTGAAGTGCCTTCATAAGTTCTATAAACTGATATAACAACACTCCATTCTGGTAACCTTCTTTTCATTATCTGAAGTATTTTTGACCTAAACTGTATCCACTGTAAGATATAGTTATCTAGATTTTCAATCTGCTGTTTGGTATTATATTCTTTTTTGCAAGACTGCAAAGTGTGGAGTTTATCATTTATCAGTTCATGAAACAGGTTCAACTTTTTCATAGCAAATCTGATAATATTCAATGTTGTATACTGAACAAGCCCTGAAGATGTAAACTGTAACCCTTTACTTAGAGTTAGGCGGTTGAAAGACCCAGGAAGTATATACTCAATTACGTCATTTGCTTGGGGTGGTAATCCCAAAACTTCAAGAGATTCTTTCAAAAGATCACTGCCAATAATTTGGTGACCATAGAATAGGCTATTAATTTCAGAAACGGAGTTTACAAGTCCCATAACTTTGGTTGAGTAAGCTATGGCCGAAAGAAACTGAACTGATAACTTGGGCTCTGTATAAAGTTTAGCTTTTCTCCAGTAACTTGGTATAAAGCTTGGGTAGGATTCAAGTATTTTGACGCATAATTGTGTATGTCTTCTACTATCTGTATGCTTGATTTTAGTTGTAAGTATTCTGAATAGCTGGTTTGAGTTTATGCTGATATCCTTGGAGCTGTGTATTTGAACCAATGCTTTGTCTTGGTTTTCTGAAATAGCTGATTCATGAATGTTTATATCACTGCTGTCGTGTACAGAAGAATCTTTTACAAAGTTGGATTTGGAGTGTTTACCAGGATCATTGTAGAATTCGAAACCTGAAAATAGAAATCCTTTTTTACACAAAATAACTTGTAAAAACCGTAAAGTAAAATCAGCTATAGTATCATATTCACCACTTGATGCTGAAAACTCACTTGAAGAGTTTTGAAAAATTGATTCATTAGTGTTTTCCAGGTAATAGTTGTTTAATTTGGATAGTTCAATTTTTTGGTCTAATAGTAAAAGTTTTACCAACTGATCAACCAAGACATTAAAAGTAAAAGAAGTTTTATGAGCCCTCTTAATTCTAGGTTGTAGAAGGATTAACTCATAAATATTTCTGGTGATATATGATATATCTTCATAGCTATCCTCGATTATATTATTCAATAATCCGCTGATAATTCCACCTTTATCAATCAACTTTTCTTTGATGGCTACACTAGAGCTTCTTGTTAGTAAAATAACGAGCTGGATCCATAAAAAACGGAATGGACCTTTTTTTATATTTTTTTCCTTGATTTTTGGGTTTTTGGAGATTTTTTCTGTTGGCGGACTGTCTTTAAAAGTAGAGAATACTTTGGTTAATTTT
>MBFT01000402.1:20726-32048 GCA_003086725.1 Furculomyces boomerangus | reverse complement strand
GGTGGAAGCAGCGGTGGAAGCAGTGGCGGAAGCAGCGGTGGTAAAAGTGGTGGAAGCAGCGGTGGTAAAAGCGGTGGAAGCAGTGGCGGAAGCAGCGGTGGTAAAAGTGGTGGAAGCAGCGGTGGAAGCAGCGGTGGTAAAAGCGGTGGTAAAAGCGGAGGTAAAGGTGGTGAAGGAGGACATGGTGGTGGACACGGTAAAGGAGGTGGTGGACATAAAGGTGGACACGGAGGAGGACATGGAGGCCGCGGTGGAGTTTTCTTCTTTGGTGGAAGAAACTGGTACTGGGACCAGGGGTGCGATGTAGTCTTCATCAATGCCTTGATTTTCAGACCAACAGTCTGGTTTGATCAAAGATTCCAATTCTGCTACCAATATGCCCCAGGATTCGTAAATTCATGGAACAATGACTTCTTCTTCAGAGCAAGATGGAACAGAGATGCTGGATTCAGAAACTTCTGGTTTACACGTGCCCGCGGTGGTCGTCACTAAATCTTTGAATGAAGGAAAATGTTTGAAAGATATGAATTCGGTTTTGATATTGTTTTAGCACATTTCCCATCGATAACATTTTCCATAGTATTTTATACTTTCAATAGTTTTTCCAGAGCCCAGGAAGGCATTGGAGTAAAGTATATTAAAATAACATTCAACATATGTTTTTACTTTAGTCCTTCGGATTTTTTTGTTTTGAAAAGGTTGGTTTTATTTGAAAGTTTGGTATTTTCTGGACACCATGAGATTGATAAATTTTTTGAAAATATGGCTGGGTTTTAATAAGGAATGCATATAGCTTTTAAATTGGTTATAGTTTGGTGTTATGTTTAGAATGTTTATATTGAATTGTTTGCATACATTTATCTTTTTGTTTATAATGGGTGTGTTTTTCAGTTTGTTGTTTTGTATCATGTTTTTATTTTACATTTATACATTCTTTCTCATCTGTGATTCATATAGCATTTCAAATGGCCAGTTTAGGTGGGTATCGATCTTGGGGATTATTTAATAGTATTTGGAAATAGTTTGCCACTGAAAAAATTTACAGCCCAAAGGCCACTAAGAACGATGTCAAAGAGACACGGAATTGGTGTAAGAGCCACTGAGGATCCAAACACAGTTTACATTCGGAATTCAGCCAACACATATGTATAAAAAAATAGACTTAAAGCTAACCTGAACAGTATTATGGTGATTTGTTTTTAGGTACACCGAAACAGAAATTCTCCGTTTTATTCGATACTGGATCTTCAAAACTTTGGGTTCCTGGAGTTTATTGCAAGTCACCTGCATGTTTTCAGCACAACAGATTCCATCCAAAGATGTCATCAGCTTTCCAAAATCTATATAGGAATGATTCAATAACATATGGTACTGGAAAGATTAATGGGATGTTGGGGTCTGATACAGTATACATTGGGGGAATTTCCTTGTATAATCAAAAATTCATTTATACTACTGAGCAAGATAGTAATTTTGAACTTCCGGGTTCTTGTTTTGATGGCATTCTTGGGTTGTCATTTAATGGAGATCCTAGTATAGGTAATATATTTAATTTAAGTTTTATCTCAAATTATACTCCTTAGATGATACCTCGCCAATTTCATCGATTACAAAACAAAGAAAATTGCAAAGAAATGTATTTGGTATCCAGTTGTCAGATGGCGATAAGAGTTATGGAAGAATAACCTTTGGAAGGGTTGATGACTCACTTTATAAAGGCAAAATGTATTGGTTTCCTGTTGTTGAAAAAGGCAGTTGGAAATTAATGATGGATGACATTAACTACGAAAAGCCAAATATAAAATCATGTACTGAATTCATAAAAAAAAACAGAGCTTTGGAAAATAAACAGAGCCAAAACAAGAGTGGAAATCTTGATAAGCCAGTACATGCCTTAATAGATTCTGGAACTTCCTTTATCTTGGGAAAATGGGAAGTTATTAATAAACTGAACCATGAAATAGGAGCAGATATCAATACTGGATTCATTAGCTGTTCAAAAATAAATACTCTTGGTATGCTTATAATTAACATTCAAGGAATTCTTTTCAAGTTGAGCTCAAAAGAATATATTTATCACAACAAAATTACAAACACCTGTCAATCTGCCCTAATACCAAAAAGAGATCTCAGTTACTGGGTGCTAGGAAATTCGTTTATGGGAAAACTATATAGTGTGTTTGATTTCGATAATCACAAAATTGGTCTAGGTAAAGATTTGAATTATTGAATTATACATTTAACATTTGTTGATACAATTGTATTGAAATAGCTCAAGCGAAGGTTGGCTGAAGTTGGTTTTGCATGGATAGATACGAGAAAAGTTTGAGTTTAGTATATACTTTAGTAAAGAAATTTGTAGATAATTTTTTAAAATGACTAGATATTTGTGTTGTTGGTATGAATTGGGTTTTATTCAATATGTGATGTGTTATATTTATGAAATATATTAATTACAATTCGGAAGGTTTTTATGCAGCCTTTAACTTTTTGTAAAGGTTATTGTATTCTCGATCACTAATAGCACTTAGATTTGTTCCTTTTGCTTTTTTGTTTGGTTTAGATTCGGCTTGTGGTGAAATTTTGTAGTGATCTTTGGAATAGATATGGGTTTGATATGTTCTTACTAAACGACTTTGAGGTGCAAGCAAGTCACATGTGACAAAAAGATACAATACTCTGAACCAGGAGTCATGGTAAGCTAGATTTTCATAGAATTCAGGAGCCATTTGTTTGACAGCAGGAAGTTTTGACCAAGGAATATGCAAAAAGTCATGATGTTCATTGTGGTAGCCAATGTTCATATAAAACTTATTTCCAGAACCGTAGTAGCTGTATGTTTCCTGGCCATCAACAAATGTATAGTGTTCTTGGATGAAATGAGCTGCACCTGGATGGGGGCCATAACCAAAGAGAACTGATAACAGTAGATACAAAACCGCACGTGGGCCCATAAACCTGATTATCAAAACGTCGCAGATCATAGTCCAAAAAATGTTGTATATTTCCCAAACGCT
The DNA here is from genome assembly GCA_003086725.1 of Furculomyces boomerangus. NCBI lineage: Eukaryota > Fungi > Kickxellomycota > Harpellomycetes > Harpellales > Harpellaceae > Furculomyces > Furculomyces boomerangus. The sequence continues at coordinate 29,031 of MBFT01000402.1, read as the reverse complement.
TATGGTTTTGTTTTGAGCAACACCCCTTCCTATATACATAACGCCGTAAATAAAGAGGAAGAAGAACTTGAGTACTGGATTGTTTCCGACCAGCTTGATTTCCCACTGTAGGGGAAGATCTGGATCGTACCCATCAACGCCCAAATATGTATGGTGTTCCAAGTGATATCTGCGGAAGGATTGAGAGAGTGGGACCATTAGAGGTATGTTTGCAACAAGGCCAACCCATCTGTTGACTAAAGTTGATTTTGCAGCAAGATTATGTGAAATCTCGTGGAAAATAACACCATATAATGCAGATATGGTTGCGCCAATAAAGTATGCTGCCAAAACCAAAGTGATGATGGAGCCCTTGAAAACTCTTCCAAAGAGATAGGCCATGAAGAGTTGAGCGCTTACAGTGACTATTGTGATGTAGATAGTTCTGGTGTCATAGCCGTAGAGGTTCTTGATTTCGGGGTGTTTCTGAAGAATAGAGATCTTTCTCTTTATATGTGGCTCTTCGTAGATATCGTAAGTTGGCTGCTTGTTCTTGTTGGGAACAGAAACATGCCAGAACCCCAGGTAGTCAGGGTTACGTAAATCGAACGGCTGGTTGGCTTGAGTTTGCGTTGTATTCCTTTCAGAAACCATTTGAGTAGTATACGCTAGCTTACATGCACTGGAACGAAAAAGTTTTATATTTCGGGATTGCCGAAATCTTTACATTTATAGAGAACAGAAATGGTTCGATTTTTTGTTTGGCAGTTTTCTTGTCCAAACAAACAATTAAAAGTCGTACCATTTACTCAGAAATGGGGAACAATACTTGGCTATGGGAACACGTGTTTCTGTATATCGAACCACTTTAAGGGACTCTTTTCCGAGAAATGGAAAGATCACAAACTGGATATAAAAAGAGACGAAACTAGTTGCTGAAACTAACGACTTGCATGTTTTCTTTTCCTGAAATGCAGCCTTTGCAAAAACTGATAGCCCACTTGAATCAAAAAAGCCAAAACTTGTCTCAGTTTTCAGTGGCTACTAAACACCCAATGACATTGGCCAATCCTTGCACGAGTTTCTGTGGCAATTATTATAAGTTCGAGGCATGATTTTCACATTTAGTGTTCTTTGCATACAACTCCCTTCCCTCAAAATCTAGCATTTCGATTCTTTTTACCTTTACTCATCAAATACCTTACTTCCAAGCCATGACATTACCCTCTGAAAAACATTTATCTCAACATGAAGCTTTCATAGACCACACCATCAACATAGACCAAATAGATTTCAACAATGAATTCGACAAAAAATTACCCATCAACACCTCTCTTGCCCACAGTAGCTATTCTTTTTTTCAAGAAAACAAAAGCGCCTTTGTTATAGCTGCTTACTGCTTCCTGTGGTTCTTTTCTGCAATATTCTCTAGTAACACTGGAAAGGCTATTCTAAACATATTCAACTACCCTGTAACCCTATCCTTTTCTCACTTCATAAGCGTTGCAATTTTCTCTGTCCTCAATGGTATCTTCAATCCCCAACTACTGAACATCAAAGTATCATTTTCTGATCTCAAAAAAGTCGCTGTAATATCTACAAACCAAGTCGTCGGACACATCATCGGCTCTATTGCTGTTTCCTACGCTCCCGTCAGCCTTGTCCACACAATCAAAGGCATCACTCCCTTGTTCACAATTATCGCCTGTCGTGTCTTATTCAACACGGTCTACTCAAAACGTGTATATATATCTCTCGTTCCCCTCATAGTTGGCATTGGACTGACTTCGTTTAAGGCTGATGGCCTCACAACAATCGGTTTCATGTTCTGCTTAATGTCATCACTAACTTGCGCAATTGGTGGCATCGTAAACAAATATGTAATCAATACATTATCAAGCCCAAAGACTCCATCAACCAGTGCAAAATACAAAGTTATGTACCATGCTTCAATAGTTTCGATAATATTTGTATTTCCCATCTGGATTTGGTCTGAAGGTCATATACTGTTCCCTCAAATTACACAAGCCGCGTTCGATACGCTCAAAAACAATGGCGATACGAGTATTGAAATAAAAAAGCATAACTGGTCTTATTTGCTTATACTATTCATACTCAATAACATTTTTTGTACTTGCCAGGCATTTTCTGCCATTTCTATCATCTCAATTGCTACGCCAGTTACATTCTCAATTGCATCTCTTCTCAAGCGTATTTTTGTGATTATTGCTGCAATAGTCTGGTTCAAACAAAAAATATCTTCACTGCAAGCTTTTGGAATAGTTATATTTATGGTAGGCCTGTTTATGTATGGAACATCGAAAAAGACGAAATAGTTTATATAACTTTTTAAATAGTATTTGGATATTGTAAAAAGAATAGAGGTTAAATGTTTCTAAAAGTGTTAATTTGATGATATTTTCCCTTGGAGTATGGTTGCTAAAGCACTACCTTCTCTTGTTGGCGGTTTGACAACAGATGAGAAGCTTTTACTTTCTTCCATAACGCGGTCGATAATATTTTTGGAATTGTCATCAAGTCGTGCATTCCTTGACTTTTTCACAATTTTAACTTCTACTCTATACCCACTAGTCAAAAACTCGACAAGTTTCTTCGTTTTTACTTTAAGGTCGTTCTCCCCTATATTCGCAGATATTTCAATCTGCTTGTGTTTCACTGCTCCCTTCCTAAGACCATTTTTCCTTTCAACACTAACCCTACCAGATACCTCTCCCAACTTTGAATCTCCTCCATAACTCTTCTTCCCCAACTTATTCCGCTCGTATAAATACTGCTTATCGAAAATCCTGCACATTGGCGGTTTCGATTCTCGATTCACCAATACCAATACATGCTTTGATCTATCCAACCCACCCAAAACTTCCCTAGTGCTTTGATTTCCTTTCTGCACACCAAGTTCATCTATCAACGAAATAACCTCATCTCTGATTTCTTCATTCTTTGTCAAAAAATATCTCTTTTGAACAGAAACTTGCCCGAATCTCCCATCACCAAATCTCCAAACTGGATTTCTTTTGAAAGCTAATCCAATTGCCTTGTTTTGAACTACATTGCCATTAATAACAATTCTTGAGCAAATATTCCTTTTCGTTCCAAGAAGCGGGCTTGGAAGTTGTGTGATTATTCTGAATTTCGGAATGGATGATATTTGTTTCAGTAATTTATTTAAAAACATTCTGAAAAACTAAAAGAGAAAATAAATCATTCAATTTTTAAACTCAAATCATCATTATTTTTTAATGTTCTTTAGGATCTTCAGAATTTGATAATGATTCCCATTTCTTCATCATCTTAGCATCAATATAATCATATCTCCACAAAAACGAAGAGTCATTACTATATATCAGATTCCTAAAAAAAACACCAACAAGAAATTAATATTAAATACAAATATAACCCGTTCTTACCTGCAACTTTTTGAAAATACACAACTCGTCACTGGACGTACTGATCTCTTATGAGATAGCTTCCTTACAACTCTCCCTGTTTTCACTTCAAAGATATATACTGACCCGCTCGAGTTTCCAACACACACATAGTTCTCATCATTGCTATTCCATTTTAAACATTAATTTATTAAATTTTTTTTTTGACACTTGCCTAACATCAAATTTGCAACTACTTTCGCCATTATCAGGTACATTAAATGATTTTATAAGCTATATCAAATAAAAATCCCATTTTAGTATTATTTCAAAATATAAGAATATGAGCTTACGTCTTTGCTTTGAATATCAAACAACTCGAACCTCCCTCCAATGTTCTTGACCAGGATAGTACCATTTAAGACTCTTATACAATCTATAAAATCAAACACAAATTTAGAGTATTTTCTAAAATCAATTATTTACCGTTTTTTGATCCATAATGTTTCTTCCCAGAGTGAATCAAGTTGCTATCTTCAACAGTATATATTTTGGGATAATTCCTACTTTCTTCAAAATCCACGAAATCTGGTATTTCCCACATTCGCACTTCCCCATTCTTGGATCCTGTTGCAATATATTTGCCATCTTTGCTAAAACTCTAGAAATACATGTATACCAAAAATGAATCAAGTATGGGAAACTCGTAAGGATTAAGAAAAAAATTGCTTACAGAAACTGAGGCACCATAATCGAACCGACACAAGCAAAGGTTCTTTTCATAGTCCCATAATTTTGTTGTTCCGTCTAGTGACACTGATAAAAACAGTTTTGGAATAGTTGGATGTGGTTGGACATCAATAACCTTATCTAGATATATTTCACAGAGATTAAGAATATTCATATTTTAGTATTTAGAGTGTACCATTATGAGCCTCGATTGTACAAATTTCTTTAGAATATGCAACGCTAAATATCCCTGTTTTTCCACTTTCGTATCCAGTTACAAAAACAGAATCCGATTTTGCAGGTACCCAACAAGCTGACAAAAGACTAAATACAGAACCTTTATATTTTGTTTTGAATAAATCTTTACTTACATGTCGTTCTGTGCAGCAGAAAAGTGTGACATTATATCCAAGTGATCTCCGCAATGCTCGTTATCATAAACGTTTACCTAAACAAGAATGTTTATTGTATTGATACTTGTAGATTTGTACCTGTTGGTTTGATATCGCCAAAATAATGTTGCTACTATCTTCATGATCCTTATGGGTTTGTCCTTGATTGTACACAAATTCAATATCGGTTTGCACAATAAAAGATTCAGTTTTTGTAGGCACAGAATCAGATTCTTCACTCTTTTCCTCATCACAATCCATTTCTTCATGCTTTGGTTCAGATTCTTTTACATTTTGTGGCTTGACAAAATTAAAGCAAATTTGTTTTATTGGATCACCATGATTTTCTCTAACGATTCTTTTCAAATTGAAATTGTCGAAAATCTCTTCCATTGTTGGTTCTTTGTGGGTTTGGGTTTCTGGTACTTCAAAATCAGTTTTTTCGTCATTTTCGGCGGTTCGATTTTCTTGAACATCCTTTTCGATGTCAGAGTTGTCGCTGTCATCAATACTGTAAACTGTTTCAAGCTTTTGCTTTTTGAATGCAGGGGCGGTATTCTCTTCAATCGATATAGTATTCATTATAATGTTGAAAAATCAAAAAAGGAAAACAGAAAAACAGAAAAATATAAACAAATCTATCAAATAAAAAACAGTAAACAAACTCTTTCTTTAGAAATGGAAAATTATATTTATATTTCAGATTCAGATGTAGAAACAATTCTACCTCAAGAAAAAACAAACAAAAAAAACAATCTTGTAAAGATTCCGAATGAATCTGGTTCTGAAATAATAGATTTGGAAGAAACTAAACCCAAAGAAAATCATGGTTTTTCAAAAAGAAAAAGATACATTTCCATAGAAAATGATTCGAATTCCAACTCTTATAATCCAAACCCAACACAAAAAATCAAACTCAAATGTACCAACAACCCCAAAATAGAAAAATCCCTTTGCTCAAAAACTATTATAGAAAAAGAATCTTCCCTAGAATTTCCTAAAGGCAAAGTCCTCCTAACAAACATTTCAGACTTTCCAACCGATAATTCCATAACATTTGAAAAAGTAATTGATGGCAACAATCACAAGTTACAAAAAGCCGTAATGACGACTTTTGTCTGTGATTTCGAATGGTTACGTAGGATAATTGGCAAACGCTTAAATCTGTGTTTAGCAATGAACTTTGAAAAGTCTTTAGAAACAGCTACAGGACCAATAAAAGTAAACGAATGCACAGTGCTAGTGAATCCACCACTAAGAAAAACGCGATATAGTGTATTCCATCCAAAAATAATGTTGTTGTGGTATGAAGGTTTTGTTCGGTTGGTGATAGGATCTGCAAACCTTATCCAGTTTGACTGGACATGTATTCAAAACATTGTATTTATTCAAGATTTTCCTCTGTTAGATTCAAAACGAGATTTGGAATGTGGTTTAATTGACCTATTTCAGATTTCTGAGTTTCCATCTCAAGTCATTGATGCATGCAGATACATTGATTTCACATCTTTCAAACACAATTTTGTTTTCAGTATAGCATCGTCAAACGACTTACCAAACAAATATGGATATTTAGGATTGTCACAAATCGTAAAGAGTTTTGGATATAAAAATATGGAATACCTGCGATATCAATGCTCCTCGTTAGGATTCCTCGATGGTGAATGGGTTGATAAGTTCTGTTCTTCACTAGGCATTAAACACAAAGTCCAAGTACTATTTCCCACACAAAAACAAGCCGAAGAGTCTGCTTTAGGTCTTGAAGGCGCATCCTCCATAATTCTGAATAAGTATGCTTACAAATCAGACAAATTTCCTCATAAGGTCTTATATAAAGCAGAATCCAAACGGCCAGGATACTTGTCTCATTCAAAAATCATGTATTCAAGATGTGTGGAAACAGATATGGGTTGGCTATACTTAGGAAGCCACAATTTCACCAAGGCGGCGTGGGGTACTAGCAAAAACTCTACAGAAATTACATTATCAAATTATGAGTCGGGTGTTGTGTTTCAAGTTTTGTTTGTTGATGAGGAAATATATGTTGTTAATGATCCAAACGACTTGAGTGATATCTCGTTACTTCCGCTTCCTTTTAGTACGAAATGGGTACCATATGATAAGCAAGATAAACCATGGATACAAAATGGATAATAATTCAAAGAGATTGTATTCTGTACAGAATTGTAAAATATAAATCTATTTTTTAAAGCTACTGAATGGTATTTGTTGATTTTCAACTCTTTTCTTTTTATTTCTTTCAGGTTCCAAAATACTTGGAGTTGTACTCTCTAAAAACATTCCTCTCTTCCTTCTCGCCACCTTGTACGCACCTGCCAAATGCAAATCGCAGAGGTGTGTAATTTTCCTATATCAAAAATCACATCAATACCATCATAAAAATTTATGCTTGCCTATTTATCATTTCTCCACACCGTGGACTTTCGCAATATCCTGCATCCTTTGACTTTCCAACAACCATCAATTGTGACTGGTTGTTAACTGTAAGAAATACAACAGGCTATCGAAAAATTAGTTGTGAAAAACAAAAATAAATACCTTTGATTTTCCCGAAAAAGTTATTGTGGGTTTTGATATGAATAAAATATATCCTGGATCATACTTGTCAACCATATCGATCGTTTTCAGATTTATGAGAACTACCACATCCCCTCCATACAGATCCGTTACCACCATCCTATAACATTTCTCACTTGTGTTCTCCACCTCACCCGGTTTCCTCTTTATAACCCCCGCAAAAACCCATTTACTCCTCTCCCGCAATTCCTTCGCCCCATTCCTTTTTATCCCTTCCACTATCGACCCCAAACTCATAACCTCCCTATCCCTCATAAATTCATTCACCTCTACCAATGTATATATCCTCGAACTTTTTTTTATTAGTTTTCGCCTTTTATTTTTTTATTCACTTACGATAGATTCTGCTTCGTATATGGCTCAAATTCTGGAATTTTGCTGTTTGTTATTTCTTTTGGATGTTCAAACTTTACATTTTCCGCATTTGCCCTCAATCCATCTTGTCTTACCTTCGAATGGAGTTCCCGATTCCTCTTTAGATTCTTTGTAAACATACAATTGTTTAAATTTGGTTCTTCGTGTTTCAACAAATACCTGATTGTTTATTTAAAAAATTATTTAAAAAATTCGAAATTTATGGTTTGTTTACAAAAGCATCAATTTCACAATTGTAAACAATCAACATTTTTGGATTCAAAATTCATCATTTCGCAATAATTTATATTAGAGTGATATTGCTATCTTAAAAATTTATCTAAAAAAGCAAACTAATAAAAAGTAACAAGGGTTGCTATAATACCAGAGTCTGTAGAACAAACAATGAACAAACCACCAAAATATTACCAAGCTAGTTGTTTTCAATGTTTGATGTTTTGCGATTAATACAAGATTTTTTTGTACTTGAGGTAAGCCAGAATGTCTGTTATACAAAATCGTCCTCATTGGAAAGCAGACCGAGGTTCCACCCAAACCCCACTTGGTCTCTCTGTAACTTTAAATCTAGAGTTGAAGTTCGCAGAGTTTCTTTGTGCCCCACTTGTCTTTTTCTCGAAATTGTTAAAGTTATCATTGTCTATTAAAAGACCCAAACTGTTTTGGAAATTTTGGTTTCCAACAATGAACCTCGGATCTATACCAAACGGATAGCTACCAATCTTAGTATTTTCTGGAAACCCTGACTGTGATGTGGGTGCCAATGGTGATGAGACCACAGGTTTGTTACCTAGATACCTGTTGGTAAATGCAGGAGTTCTGTCTTTCCGGTCTGGACTTCCATCAGCC
>MBFT01000400.1:48554-70683 GCA_003086725.1 Furculomyces boomerangus | reverse complement strand
CAGTTTTTTGTTCAAAACGAGGACAACTTTGTATTTCGGGATCATTTGGTTATCGTGAATGAATTATTGGGTATAAATTTGTATGAGTATATTAAAAGCACAAACTATGTGGGTCTTTCTGTCGGAAAGATTCAGCATATATCAAGACAACTACTTGGCGGACTCGAAATACTTGATAAAGAAAAAATAGTACATAGCGATCTAAAGCCAGAAAACATAATGATAGTCAACAAAGATTCTATGGATATTAAAATAATAGATTTTGGTTCTGCCACTTTTGAATCAGGAAGCTGTTTTAGTTACATACAAAGCCGGTTTTATAGGTCAATAGAAGTTGTCATGGGTATTCCTTATACATGTCGGATAGATATGTGGTCTTTGGGCTGTATTGTGGCTGAAATGTTCCTTGGACTTCCACTTTTCCCTGCAAGCTCGGAGCATGATTTACTAATAAGAGTGTTCAAACTTTTGGGCGTTCCTGTTTCTGGAATGGTTGATTCTATGCCACACGAAAAAAAACAAAAATATTTTGTTCGCAACCACTCTTGTAATAATATGGGATATGATTACTACCCACGACCAGAATCAGAAAATAGCCATATTGAAAGATATATAAACATTATGCCCCACACAGTAGCAAATGCACGAAAGTCCTTAAATGATCACTTCCAGTCAAAGTTCAATAGGAGAACTGTCGGTTCAGATTTGCCATTTAATAGAGCTGATGAATACAACTTTTCTTTGGAGTATATTTCTGATTTCCTCGCTAACTTACTGGTGCTAGATAGTAGCAAGCGTTTATCTCCCCAAAATGGGCTGTCCCACCCTTTCATAACTACTAACAACAAACATTCCTTGTTTAAACAGAAACAAGCCAATAGCCCATATAACTATAGTTCTTTTCAAAAAAAATCTCTTTCAGCGAATGCTAATACTGGTAACATATCAGGTGATAATCGTTTTGTTAACTATAACACACAAAACAACATTTACCCGAAAGGAAGTTTAAGCTATATAAACAATTATAATTCTCTCAGCAATTCAAATTCTAATGCCTTACACAATCGCGACTATAAAAATGGTTTTCCAAATACCAATCCCAATAATATCAACAGAAACCAGGATCATGCTTATGAAAAAGTAAAAGGTGGCAGCAGCAGTGCTCAGCATCAATACGGCGGCCGCAACTATGATTTGAAAAACATTTACCAGAATTACCCTATTTTGAATAGTGATAAATATAATTCGGGTATTGAATCAAGCTACTCTTATGAAAATTATCAGCCTGAACAAAGTCTAAATTTCCAAAACATAAACCAGAGCCATTTTTCGCGAGATTATAATGACAGATTCAAAGTGTCATATGAACAGCACCAGAATAAGACTGAACATATGACAACCCACATGGTTGGCGGAAGATCAGTACCAAAAGCCTTAGAGAGTATGAGTACTAGACATGTAACCAAAAAAGAGAAACACACAAATTTCAATAGTACAAGAGCCAGTGGGAATTTAGGGGTTTTGTTTGAAAAGCTACCACCACACGAAACTTTTAGCATGAGATATAGTCCCGGAGGCGAAGAATATGAAGAAATAAATGATGGCGAGGATTTTGTAGTGGTTGGAGGAAAATATAGCACTGAAAATAGTGGCAAAAACAGCAGAGTGTATTATGAGAGAAATAGAGAAACTGGAACTGATAGCGATATATACAGGTGAATTAATGTTGATTTTGTTTAAGCTTTTAAAAACAAAGGCCACTGCTAATGAATGTATAGTAACCTGTGATAAACTGTCAACTCAGAAGTTCTCTTTCTGAATATCTTGTAATCTAGCGATTCAACAATCTTTTAAATTTCAAATAATAATAATTGAATCAAACCTTTTTTGTCAAATTTCATTTTTAAGCTGTTTCATAAAATTTCAAATTTTATACCAAGTCATTCTAAAAGTTTACATATTTCAATAGAAATTTAGACACGATACCCAATAACTCAGAGTGTTATCGAGCTTATTTATACCTAAATTTAGGGGACAAACTATATACTTTATGTCGTATATAAAATTCGGATAGGAGGGGAAAAACAAGATTTTCAAAGAGAAAGTTTTTTTTTTGAAATGAAAGAGAAAGTTTTATTTAAAAATGTTTTAGATGAAAATATAAATTGTAGTGTTCATTCTTTGTATGGGGGTTTTCTTTGACGAGATATTTTTGTTTTGAAAGAAACCAAACCATATTCAGTACCAATATGTACAAAAGTTGATTTGCAGGTATATCATACCAACTTTTCATCAGAAATGGTTTGATTTTGCCGCTTCGCAAAAGCTTTTTATAAAGCGCTGGACCGTATTCTCAAGCATTTATAGTGCTTGAAGTTGTATAGAGGCAAGGTGTTTTTAGCATGTTTATATTGAGTATACTGGTGGTAATAGTTCAAAATCGGCAGGTTCTGTTTTTGGAGAATATTTTGGTAGTGAAAGCATTTCGCTGAAATATTCATTTGGTACAACTAATAGAGGAAGACTGGTTCTCAATTTTTCAATAACTCCATCAATTTCTATATCAATATCAAAGTGTATTTGGTGGCTTACAGAAAACACGTCAGTTTCTATATCATGCTGTATATTTTTGTATGCTTGTGGCAAAACCATTTCAAAACCAAATTCAGAAGAATCCAGGAATTTGGAGTCTTGTTTAGATGAGTCCAAGTTTCTTTTTTCAGAGGATATCATTTTTACAATGAATTTCTTTGTGTTTTGGTTTTTTATATCTGTTATTGTAGTATATTCATTTATCCTTGCACCAACAGATAAGATTTTGATATTTGGGTTCATCAAGGATATATCAGCAACAAGGTCAATTGTTTGGTTTTCAGAATAGTATTTTGAAGGAGTGTTTAGCTTTACTGACAATTTTTCTTCAAATTTTTTTAGTATGTCGTTTGGACCATCATCTGGCATGAATGTTGGAGGACCACTGTATGGAATACGACCAATATATATTGGAATCTGTTTGGTTATGCTGGGCAGATATGAAGAAGTTTCAAGGGTAGCTTTAAGAGAGTATTCAGTACTTCCATAGGTTGTGTAAACGGATTCAGGTAAGTTTCCACAGTTTTTGATTATGAAGGAGTACTCGTAAGTATTTGGTTCCAAGTATATAGGAGTTTTTTTCCCATCCAAAAGAATTTCTGTTTTGTCCAACACTTGTATTATTTCTGAATGGTATACATCTCTGCCTGATGTGGATACTGAGTACTGAGCTATAGAATTTTCAGCAAACCAAAATTGTGTTACTCCACTGGCAACAACTCTAAGCGATGAAATCTTTGTTTTTTTGGTTACTTTCAAAATTACCTTTCCAAAAAGTAATTTCGAACTGGCACTGTCCTGATTCCCATGAAAAACAACTGTATCACTTTGGACAACCAAATCCAAAGTAACATTAGAAAAAAGATACGATATCATTTTTGTGTATTTATATAAATATTAAGCAAAAAAGCAATTTTATGATCTATCTATTCTTTGGATGTAGTTCCTTCCTGTCCTTGTTCGAAAATAGGATGGAAATAGGATACTGAAGCACGCCTTTATAGTCTTTTTAAATTCAAAACATCCCTGTTTTAAGGAATACAGTTGTCTTCATGTGGCTGAGTCATTTTGTAGATATTGTTGACTAGGATAACGCCTATATGGAAAATTCTATCATGTTCTTGGCTTTTGGTCTGGTTTGAGTGTTTGATTGATTGGTGGATATTGGACAGTAAACACAACAATTAATTTTTATGTGTCATTAAACTTCGTTGCTATATCTTTTTTAAGAATGGTAGTGTATAACTGGTATTTTACCAAGGGAAAACAAATGAAAAGTATTACGATACCAATGAGAAAGAATTTGCTTGGTACTTTGGGATATACTAACTAAACCACAACCTTGATTACTAATCCAATACATCATTGTGACTAACATTTATCAAAAATAGAAACGTCTCTCAAAGTATCAAAAGCCCCTTTTCTAATTCGCATAGCATTGGCTTAAACTGTTTCCAACTGACAGTTTTTATAAATCCGATTTGCTAAAAATGCCATAAAAAGGTTTCATAATTTATATGGTTTGATTATATGACTGAATAATTTGAAGGCATTACTCAAGGTTCAAGTTTTTGGAAATAGTTTCCCACATTGCATTTACACAGGTTTTACTGTAGCTTCATTTTTTGTGATTATATTCCCACACTTAGTAGAAGCCCTTCAAAAACCAATCTTCTGTGTCCTAAAACAAAATTTTTATTGATTTCTTTTGTGATTTCAAAAATCAGTTTGAATATATCCTTATGAATCTTACTGCTGATGCTATTCCCTTATCTGATGCCCAAATTTCCATAATCCAGTTAAATCCCCATCCATTTAGATACACATTTTAATATATAGAATATCAATATGATAAATTGTGCCTTATCCCTGGTATTAGGGCCAATTTAGATAAAAACTCGGAAATTCTTAGTACTATATTTAGCTACCACATTTGAAGGTAAGCCATGCTTCATTTTCATTAAACCACCTTTTTGTTGTCTAGACTTCATTTTAACATATAACCCTCACCACAGATAAAAATAGTTAGAAACAGGGAGAAACTCGTAAAATATCAAATACAGGCAAGATATCATATTCAAAACTAGGATAAATATGAATACACCACGTCGTGGCTATGTATATCCTAAACGGTGTGTTTGTTCTGGTGTGTTTTCTTTATGAATATCGATTAAGCTAATAAACTAAAATTATAACCTTTCGGTGATAAAAAAAATTCACGCTTATATTCAATCAAGGTAGTTCTTCATAAATTTGAATTTCTCTTGATCAACTAACTGGCTAGCATAGGTTTTGTTTTTTGAAACAAGATTTTTTTCAGCTTTGAGTAGTGTTTTAGCAATCCCATCATATCCGTGAAAACAGGCAGCACGAAAGAGCTTTCCAGAGTTTGGATGTGGTTTTTTACTATATTTTAGAATAAGGCTAACTAGTCTAGGATCATGTCTTATCAATAGTTCTAAATATTTGCTTTCGTCAATATACACATTAGCACCAAGCACAAGCAACTTTTTTATAAGGTCAATACTTTCATTGTCTTTGTAGTGATTACCAATGCAAAATCTAAAGATATGATCATCATCCAAATGTATATCAATTCCCTTATCGACCAGTTTTTTTAGAAATCTTATGTCATCTATACCAACCATCTCTTTCCTGGTTTCGATGTCAATTCTTGATAGCTGTACGTCATTGATTAAGAAATTTAGTATTTCTATACGACGAAATTCCAAAGCTAATTTTAGAAATTTGGCTTTTTCACGACCACTTTTCACTTTATCGAAAAAGTGTTTGAAAGTTTCAAATCTGTTTTTACGAATTGAAACATCAACGATTTCACGAGGGTTTATAGGATACTCAGTGGTTACAGAAATATATCTTATTATTTCCAGATTGCCATATTCATAACTTTGTCTGATCGCATCATATGTTATTAAAAATCCATTTTTGTTTTTGAGTTCGAATATGAATTTCACAACTTGCAAGTTCTTAGAATTTAACGAGCTAATGAAACAGCTATCGAAACCGGTTTGATCAAGGTTTATCCTCTTTAAAATATGATTTATCATTTCGAAATTTGATTTTATAATAAAGCAGTTCAAGATGTGTAAAAAAGTATCCCTCGTCAGTTTTTCGTGTATAAACCCATTAGCTTTTCCAAGTGAAATATCTGGCGACATTTTAATATTCTTTTCTGTATTTACTTGTATATTGCATGCATCCTCAATCAAATTCAGTATTTCTTTGTTTATACGATGGCAGTAACAATTAGAATAACATTTGTTTATATCTACAAGTGGCTCGAAAATGTGTGTTTTTTCATTTTTTTCTGAATATCCTACCTTAGTTCTTGATCCCTCTAATATTGCTTTCAAGACACTAGTATTATGACTTTTTAAAGCAATATTGTATATTTTTTTGTAGTCAATGTTTGGCACGCCCTTTCTAATCAATCCTAAAACAAAGCTATGATTATTGCACATTCTTTCTCTATTGTACAACGAATTATCTTTGCTATCGAAACTACACCAGCGATAGTGGTATTCCAATTGAACACTGACATTATGAGCCAGATAGTAAAGCAATTTTGACACAGTTGAAAGCTCAGGGTTTCTCGCCTCAATAAAAATCATCCCAAGGATATCAAACCCAAGATTTAGAAAGGCATTGTTTTTGTTGACATCCAGTTTTTCCGAATCGTTTTGCATTTGGAATGACTTTATAAATATATGTTTTTAATGGAGTTGTGGTCTATTGATAATTTTGTTTTCTTGAAAGTGTGAGAATGGTTATTTTGAAATGTGTTTAAGGATTTGTTTCAGAAAAGGGTAAGGCAATGTAAATGTTTTTCGTGTATAAACATTAATGAGTGAAAAATTGATAAAGTATTCATGATTTTTCATGAAAATGATAGGTCAAAATCTTAGGACTCAACCTTTTCACTATTCTGACGCAAATATATGTGTCATGAAAATAGCCTCCAAAAACATTTTGATGCAAATGTGTCACGCAAATTCAAACTAAAAAAATTCACAAAACCCTAACACTAAACTCGAATAAAAATTATCAGAATTGGATTACATTAAATATTGTTTTATTGAAAGTCCTTAAAAAATCAAAAATACGCACTCCACTCATAGAAAAGTAGACAAACTTTGCATTTTTTTGGCCCAAAAAAATCTTTCCTTAAATTTTGAAATTCAATAAAGTAATTTTTTTCAATTTGTCTAAAACACTGAAAGGGTTGATTTTTAACTAGGTCTTTCCAACGTTTTTTTGAATCAATTTCTTAAACTTGATAGTTTGGCTAAAAATAAATACTAATTTGGTTCCGAGATAAGAGCCATTATTTTTCAATAACTCGAAATTATCGCCAATTGAATATCTATCACTTTGATGCTTTGCTGTCTGAATATCTGAACAACTATACATATTTTTTGTTAATAAAGCTATAGTCTAGAAAGGTTACACTATTATATATTAGACAATGATTTTACCAGTTTCTTTGATGTTCGTAAAAATTGATCCGCCCAGGTGAATTTGTAAATAAATCTAAAAATTTCATAACTTATGATATCACGCATCAAAATTTCTCCATAGCGAAGAAAATATAGTCATGATTGATATGAACATATAGCCAATAAAATATACAGAAAATTCAGATTTATCGGTCCAAAAAATGACATATTTCAGATCAGAGATAGTCAAGAGAGATTGGACTATCATTTTGGAATAGAGGAAGTATGATTTTATTCAAAAATTTTCAGAAACCCCAATCTTGTATTAGTTCATGTAATTTCATACGAGAAAACTGAACTCTGTATTCGATAGACTTAATCACCTTCCATAAATCATTCTTTTTATGAAATCTTACTGTTTCCATTCCATTTTTAAATGCAAATTCTGGTTCAACAACTTGCGATTCTATCATTTTCTTTACTGCTTCTATGTCTCCATTAATTATAGAGATCTGAAATTCAAGGTTATTTATTACTTTCTTGTCGAGCATTTTTGCACACTTGATTGTAAATTTAATAAAGGGCGAATCTCTTTTTACTGTTGGAGTATAAATATTGCAATCAAATGAACTGAAATATGCGCCTTTTTGGTAAAGTTTCTTCATTCCAATCAGATTGTCTCTGTCAAAAGCTATTTTTAATAAATCGTTGTAAAATGCCTGAGTGCCACTATATTGGCTTAACAAGTAATTCATAGTCTTGTTTTGATTATGTCTTACAGCAAAGAAAATTCCTTTGTATATCCATAAATTGGACGGTCTGTGTTTTGTAACAATCTGTTTAACAATTTGAAAATGTCCATATTTGCATGCATTATAAAATATTGATTTTTTGGTATAATCTATCTTTGCTCCACTTTTCAGTGCATTAATTAATCCCTTATGGCTTGATTTTCCAACTGCAATTTCTCCAATATCAAAACTAAAATAGTGAAATTTCGTTCCATGTTGAACCAGCAAGTGAAATATCTCAACTCTATACTTTTTGAAAGCTATAAAAAGTCCTTCTTCGAGAACTTCATCATCAAGTTTTGTCTTTTTGATCGTTTGTTTTACTACATCCAAGAATCCGTTTTTGCACGCATTCAAAAAATCTTCTTCAGTAAACTCCAGTTGTTCTTTAAATTTTGAAAAGCAATCATATAGGGCTTTGTGTTTTTTCTTGATACCAAAACTAACTAATTTTGTTATTGATTCCTTTGATTTAACAAATTTCGTTAAAAGAATTCCATAGTGATCTTTGTTGCAACCATACAAAAAAAAGATTTTTTCAGTAACTTCCGAATCTTCCCATTCATAATAATCGATAATGAATTTGAAAACAGTATATGAATTAGTTTTGATTGCACGATTTATCTGTTTGTAGTCTGTTTTTGGCTCAACCCCAACTTCCATTAATTTTTCATAAGTTTCTTTAATGCGGCGCGATTTAAAACAGCACCAAGAATCTAGCTCATAACCCACTTTGAATCCTGCACGAATCAAATAAATATAAAGGTCCAGCTGACTTTCTTCACAAATGTCAATACATAGATCGTATTCAAGAGTTCTATGCTGATTCAAAAATTTCAAAAATATAGCGCTACGTTTTTCTGCTGCATTTAGAACTTCTCTGGTATACTGTCTGTTTGTCATCAAATTTAAATCTTCTGGAAAACGAGATAAAAGTCCATATCTGTTTATAAATAAATAATTTCTATCTAATGTTTTGTCCAAAATTTTTTTTGGTATTTCAACTTTTAAATTGACGAGATCGACAACAACGCAATCTAAAAAACCTTCGATTTCAGTTTCAAACAATCTTTCCAGGAGGGATTGTATTTGAAGATCAGTTTCACTATTATTTGATCCCAAGAATTTGCATTCAAAAGCACAAATGAACATTTCGGAATTACAATTGGCGATTGAAGAGTCCAAAATAAAATCGTAATCGATATCATTTATATTGAAATCATTAGCAATTCTGTAAAACATTGTTCTTGTTTCAACAAATTCTAGTATTTGTATAATGCCAAAACATTGATTCAATTTCAAATCGTATATTTGTAGGATATTGTCTAAAGCAAAAACATCGCCACTACATATTGTATACTCCAGGATATCTGTAACATCGTAGACTGGAATCGGACTGTTTTTCATAAAGTAAAACAATAGGCTGTAAGCTTTGACTGATATCAGATGTTGGGATACCCAGTATGGTTCACCTTCAAATGGATTGTTCTTGTATAGTCGAATTACTCTTTTTCCAGGTTCCTCACCCGCTAAATCTTTATCGAATCCAAATTCTTTGATTACATCAACCTCGAAACATGATGCTAACAAAACTGAAATTACAGGAAATCTGCGGAATGAATTAAATTCTCTCTCGGCATTATAAAGAGGTTTTAAAGAGTATTCTACAATTTCTCTATTCATGAATTTTCCAAACGACTTACAAGTTTTTGTATCTTTTTCCAGCTTTGACTTTGTGTATAGATTGTAGTAAATATATTCAAGGTTGTTTGATTTTGCAAAAGAATGAAAGCTATCCTCATAATCATAATACTCCATTGTACCATAAAGAATCCGTAAGAGATTTTCAAATATCTTTTTATAGTTCTTCGCTCTATTCAATAAACGGACACTCTGGTATAATGAATAATACTCGTGGCTATATTTAAAGTTTTTGTTTTTCAAAAAACATTTAGCCATAATCAATGGATTCTCTGCCACCTCTGAAAAGCATTTAGAGACTAGCAGAACGTTTATATTTCTTGAATATTCAAATATTCGCGATATTGTGTAAAAATCCAGTTTGTTAAAATCCATATTCTTCGATTTTGCCCAATAAATATTTGTGTTGTTTTGGAAAGATAAAAAGGTTAAAGATGAAAGTGGTTTTCAGCAATTGATCCTATTAAATATTGTTTTTGTATTGTAGAAAAGGAAAATGGTAACTGCGTCCGCAGTCCAAATAAAACGAGTTTTTTTCGTAGTGTCAAACATTGTTTTCCTACATTCTATTCGCCAACTTTTTTTAATTTATGCCAGCTTATTTTTGGACTTTTTTATAAAGCAAAAGTCTATTCAAAAAACAAAACTCCAAACAGAATAAAGTTAAAGATATATCACACCTCTTCGACCCTCCATACCAATTTGGCGTTGGGTCGAGGGGCTTGGTGCTTCCCTAAATCTTTTCATAATTAGAGTATGTGGTAAGGGATTGCTGGCACTGTTCTAACAGAAATGCCATCCTGATTTCTTCAAAAAAGTTTGAATAAAGACATGTTGGGATTTGTAATTTTTAAAAACAAAAGTCAAATTGATAGTTTTTAGTTCAGAGGGTATATTTTAAAAGACTTGAATAGTAATAAAAGTATGGCCAAGTATTTGCATTGTTAGTAGTACTTAGAACTTCATCAAGTGTGGGGCTTGTCCTTTAGTAAGAGAGAATGATGATTTGAGATATGATTTCATCAATGGCTGGGCAGCAATGATTGGGATAAGTTGGTTGTCGACCTCCTTTTGGATGGCAACCTTGTTAGCTGGAGCTTCTCTCTTTTTGGCACCTTCACCAAAGAATTCCTCTTCAGTTCCCTTAAGTTTCTCCTCTTTTTCGTGTGCAAAGTATGAGTCGTTGATTGAGCTGTCAATCTTAACACCTGAGATATCTATTTGGGTGGAAGTAGCAATGGTATAAGCTTGGTTAACTCTGCGGAGTGGAACACCGTTGACACGGTATGGACCAGTGACAAGAAGAAGACCAGATTCAAGTTGCTTAAGGAAAACAACGCGCTTTCCACGGAATCTTCCGGCCAAAAGAATCAAAACTGATCCTGGCTTGATTGAGGATCTAAGCTTGGTTGGACGAACAGCCTTGTGGTTAGCTTTTGGCTTGCTGACAGTGTCAGCTGGATAGAATCTTGACTTGGAGTAAGTCAAAGATTCAACCAAATCCTTGTTGGCAGCATGAGCAGCTCTGGCTGGAGGAGCAGATTTTGGGGCAGCTTCTTTTTTGGTTTCAGCAGCTTTCTTTTTAATCAAGTACAATCCTCTCTTGGAGTACCTCTGGGAGCGCGAGTAGCGACTGACACCAGGAATGATTTGTGCTTTATCTGATTTGATTGCCATTTTATTACGCCTTTATAATGTCCCTAAGAAAAATAATCATGTTAGATTGTGTGTTTAGAATAATAACTATATATAATATCGAATAACAAAATTAGTGAATTTAAAGGTTTGATAGATGAAACTAGGAGTCGACAGGAATGAATAAACAAAGGGATATGTAGAGTTTAAGTATAATTCTGAATGTGCAGTAGAATGTAGCGTTTTAATATTGGTCGATTAGAAATGAAACGTGTTTCTTTCGTTAATGGATATTTGGTTCTTGTCTTAGGTGTAAAGAATCCTTGGAAGTCAGAAAAAAAGCTCTATTAAGACATTTATATCCTGTAGTTGAGCTTTGATAGTCAAAAAACGTGAACCAAGTGTCACTCAAACAATAAAATTGTGAGCCAAAGGGGGTGAATTTAGTGATGGGGGTTTCCAGTTTACGGAATTCTTTGGGTTTATAGTTGTGTAGATTGATAAGTTGAATCCAAAAATATAGTTTGGGTGTTTTTTGGCTTCTATTTTTCCCGTAGGTTTCTATTCTTTTATCTTATCTTTGTGAACTATATAATCTCCGACAACTCATAGACTACACATTGCGTGTTGAATAGGATTCACTGATATTTTTTGACTCGTATTTGTGATTTGCATCATTTCGAATTATTGTTTACAAGGATGATGAGAGCCGCACAATTATCTATTATTTTGTGTATATTACTTACCGATTATTTAGCCCTGTACGTTAATAAGCTCAAGTAACCCTTTTAACTGTACTAATTTTAAAAAGGAGGAAACTCGAGTTAACAATATAGGTTGTAGTATTACAGCACTAACTCTGATTTCCAAATGCAGCATTTTTTCCAGAATTTCAGGATACAGCAATTTTATTGGAGAGAAAAATTTGCTAAATCACTCGTTGATTATTGGATACTAAAAAGATCTTCCAATTAAATCATGAATCAAAATTTACACTAAATTCTGCGAATGAATGATCCTAGAGCTGATTCTGATAAACAATATTTCGGTTTTTTGGTAAGAAAACTTTTATCTATCTGAGCTTTTTGACGGTTTCAAATTCATTGTATTAGATATATTAGATCAAAACTACAAAAAGCTTTTAAAATGAACGATTTTGCAAAAGGCGTAATCTTGAAGAGTATTGCAACAGGGAAATTCATATTCCATTGGGGCTACATTCCTTTGATTGTTTATATTGGTAAGTCAAGATCATATAATTAGTAGTTGGAATGTAACTTTTGTATTGAAATTATAATCTAATTTTGTTTTTAGGTTACAAGAACTCTAATCCCAAACCCCAACTCATCAGAATGATCAGTCCAATGGCATAAAAACAATAACTATAAAACTTTGAGATAGAACATAAATGCTCGTATTTGAAATCTATGATGCAATAAATATTGATATATATGAACAGTACTATTTTGAAGATAGATATTTTCTGTTCAGCTCAGCTGGCAATGTTCCTAGTTGGTTAAATAAATACATAAACCATTACTTGGAGATTTTCTGTACTTGTCTGAAATATCAGAGTCATGTGGGTTGAGCAAATAATGTTTAGATTTTCCAACATAGAAATGGTTGGTTATGCAAGCTTATTAGATTTTGGCAGTTTATACGTAATAGCAAATGGAATATAAGGGGTAGTATGGCCAAGGAGAAAATGATTGGCAGATTGTTGTTATTAGCAATTTTGGGCCAAGAATGACTGTATTAGTTATCCCAAATATAAAAGACAGAAAATAGCAACATTTTGTTTATTACTGACACTTTCTTTCTACTTAAGCCCTCAAACTTGCTTTTTTCTACTTACGCTTCTTAATTTTATTAGTGTACGATACAACTTTTTGTTTTTATATTTACTCCTCTTTCAAGTAATTCCTGATCTCATCTAGCCAAACTCTTCAAACCACCATCCTCCCAAATCTTATTCGAAAATGAAGTTTTCTTCTACTCTATTAGCTATTGCTTTGGGCAGCATTCAGTTGGCCAGTTCTGCCATCCACAGAATCCCAATCAAAAAAATTAACCCAAGAGATGCAAATCCTGTCGAGATGTTTGCAAGCCAGGCAAACTACCTCTCACAAAAATACATGGGTGCATCAAAGAACATAAACGAAGCTGACTTTAAGCCATTCTCTGTTGACGAAGTTGGTAGCGCTCAATATGGTGTTCCAATCTCAAACTATTTGAACGCCCAATACTATGGAGAAATAACTTTGGGAACACCTCCACAAAAGTTCCAAGTCATTTTCGATACTGGCTCATCCAATCTTTGGGTTCCATCGAAAAAGTGCTCATCGATAGCCTGCTTCTTCCATGCGAAATACGACAGCCAAGCCAGTTCCTCATACAAAGCTAACGGAACTGACTTTGAAATTAGATATGGTAGCGGAAGTATCAAAGGTGTTGTAAGCAACGATGTTCTGTCTGTAGGTGGTCTCGATATACCAAACCAGGACTTTGCTGAAGCCACTGAGGAGCCTGGATTAGCTTTCATCTTTGGAAAGTTTGACGGAATCTTTGGCTTGGGTTACGACACAATTTCTGTTGGAAAAGTCGTTCCTCCATTTTATTCTATGATCAATAGTGGTCTTATTGACGAACCTATCTTCTCATTCTACTTGAATGATAATGACAAAGGTGACCAGGCAGAACCAAGCGAGTTGATATTTGGTGGGTTCAACCCAAGTCTCTTCAAAGGAGATATACATTGGGCTAATGTTCGTCGCAAAGGTTACTGGGAGGTTGACCTTGAATCAGTCAAGTTTGGAAACGAAGAAATTACTATATCTAACACTGGTGCAGCTATCGACACCGGAACTAGTTTGATTGCTCTCCCTTCAATTCTTGCCGACCTCATTAACAAAGAAATCGGTGCCAAGAAAAACTTTGCTGGTCAGTACATTGTAGAATGCGACACTATTCCTAGCCTTCCAGACTTCACAATGACTTTTAACGGAAAACCATTTGTTCTAAAAGGTTCTGATTACGTTTTGAATGTTCAAGGTCAATGTATGAGTGGATTTATGGGTATGGATATCCCTGAACCACTCGGTCCTATCTGGGTTATTGGTGACATCTTCCTTAGAAGATTCTACACTATATATGATCTTGGAAATAACCGTGTTGGATTTGCTGATAGTGTATAAGCAAAAACACCAAAATGACGCATTCTAATCTGTCAATAATCACATGAATGTATTTTATATGCTTTTTTTGTTGTATAAGCATCTAGTATTATGAATTCCGAAATAAAACGAATTTTATAAAGATGTTTTATTGTTTTAAACCAAAAGGATTGTTTTTATATTTATTTGGTACAAGACCAACAACGACATAAATAAATTGAGGTGGTTAATGTAGTTGGATATGGATAATGCGATTCGGTTGGCGGGTGTTGATAAGAACCAAAAATATAGCTATATAATTATAATTTCAAAAATCCAAAAATGTGACTGGGTCATACTCTAGCAACCTGATTTGGAAACTAGCTTCTCCATTTTTGTAAGTTGTAAAACTTCTTCCTGTTGTACCTAATGAACTATCACCACTGTTAATTTCTGAACTCATGTTTGAACTGCTTGGTTGGTGTGTAACCAATGCTGATTCTAAGCTTTGTCGATATGGCGATGTTGGAGGCAAAGATATATTGACTTCATTTTCGTCTGGCGGTAATCCAAGTTTGCTAAGACATCTTTCCATCGAAAAATCTTGTAAATTGCCATCGAGTTGTGGTTGTGTTGTAAGTGGTTCTGATTTTGTGTTGTTTATAGAAATGTTATGTCCAGTATCAATAGTAAAAGTATTAAGTGTACTAGATTCACTCATAGACTTCCGAAGAGGAAGAACGCTATTTTTCTTGTTTTTGTTCTTTCCCTTGTCTTTATAAACTTCCCAATACTGAACCGTTTCCAGAATTATTTCATGGATTGTATATATACTCTTCAACTTAATTTGACAAACTAGTTTCTTGTCTATATCAAATATCATTGATTTGTCAGAAAACCGGAACAGTTTTTTTATTTCATTATACTGTAAAACATCATCTTTGTTTTTGTCATCAACAATATGAGTAGAATCCAAAACATCGTTTTTGGTGCTGATATTAATTTGTAAATTCGATTTCTTTGATCTGTTTTTGACCGGGCTCGACCGTTGTCTCTCGTAATGTTCATGAAATCTACTATTTTGAATTAAATCTAAATTGAAGTCACAAATATCTGGATTTTCAATTTCAGTCACATCAATATTTTCTCCTTGTTTTGCAGGTTTTGAAATGAGATCAAGTATTTTTATGACCTTTTCGTAGTTTTCATTTCTTATTTGTGATTCTAGGAACATTTTTTCGTTGTAGATTGTAGAATTGTTTTCATTCTCATCGATGTTTTGATTATTTATAGTGCTCATTTCGGAATTACGACGAAATCGCGAATTTAAGCTTTCTGTAAATGAGGTGTGGACGGATGTATGTGGTGATGACTGGAAGTATGGACTTTTTGGCGGAAGTGATTGGTTTGCAAGTGTTTGAATCTTTTTTGCCAAAAGTGTCAAGTTTTTTCTATAAATAATAGGGTTTCGTGGTTCTACATGACCTTTGGCTTCCCCCATAGTACTACCTTCAATGTTACCATCAGATGTTGTATTAAAGATACTTTCGGGTATCATTAATGCTGGATTAATAAATCGTAGAAAAAAGAATCCTCCGAGTAAAGAGTGAATTTTTGGTTCATTATACTTTTCCACGAATACTTTGCGCCTTTTTTTCAGAAGTTTGTTTGCACAACCACGAATTGTTGTACTTATCAAACGTAATCCTGGTGGAAAGCTGTTCATATTTGATAATATCCTATTTAAAAGTTCGCCAACCAGTTTGTCCGGATATAGATAGTGGTTTTCTGTTATTAAAGATCTTTCATTTCCATTATTTTTATTCCCTGTAAGTATACTTTGGCTACCATTTATTTTTGTGTCACCAATAGATTTGGTATCATCAATCAGGCTCCATAGTTGAGAGTTTCTACCACTTGTTTTTTCATTGTAGCTAGGTTGAAGAAGAGTATCAATTTTCTTTAGAGTGTTTAAAGTAGGCTCTAGGATTTTCTTTAGGTATTCGGTGAATTCGGGACCGCTATTATAATAGTATATGGACGGATATAGAACAAGTTTTTTAACGGAAATTATTTAATGTGTATGTATGCTGTAAAGGATAAATACCTGCAATATGCTCGTATCAATCCCGATGATATACTTGTATCACGCAGGAACATTGAAGCGTCGACGAGTTCATCGAATTCAACTTTTATAACCATCTAAAAAGTAAATTGAGAAAAGGTATTTAAAAAATGGTATATGCTTACAATTATTAGCTTCAATAGATCGGCAGAGGCCTCTTGGGGAAAAAGTTCGAGAATTGCGGGGATAACTTTAGTTGGGTAATCGATAGACAACCGTGATTTGGAAGCGGCTGCTAGGTAAATGGGGTTTTTCCTTGCAAGGTATAACATTCTTCCATACAGTTGAGAATTCTGTTCGCCTATATGATATTCTGCCTACAAAAGGGGGATGTTGTTTAGCGAATGTTTACTTTTTATTCTATGAAGCTAAATCCAAATTGAGCGCCATATACTTACACTGTTGGGATCACCCCAGATGTAGTTGAGGGTGCTACTCCAGAGTTGATTCATTATTTGCTGGGAGATAAAAATAAATAGTGTTGGATTTAAAAAATAAAAGTATTAAGGAACAAAAGTGGTGTTTTTTGAGAAAAGTATTTTTTTATTAGAGGAACAGACAAAAATAAGGAACAGGTTTTTTGTTTACTTTGTGAAAGTAGTTGAGGTAATTTGTGTTGATGGCAGAAAAAGTTTGAGTGGTTGGAATAAAAAATCAACACATGTTCGATTACTTTCAGAATTGTGTTACAGTACACAATGTTTGTATCCAATGCATTTCACAGAATTGATACTTTACATATAATTGCTATTTTTGGATAAAACGTGTAGCCAATGGATACGGGAATTGTGTTTTTAATTGGAAACTTTAATGCACCCATAACCATAGAAGAAAAGGCAAGTGGAAAGGCAATATAAATAGCGAATCGGAGAATGTTTGAAAAATCACTTTGTCTATCCAACTTACTTATCCTAGACTGATTTTGCAAGTCCTGCCTTTTTCCATTTTCTGGTTAAAGGAACTAGACAAAAACAGCAGAAACGGTCAGGGAAAAGTTGGAAAGAAAAAACGCTTTGTTTTTCCGTTTATTTCTGATTTTGCTTCATTGCAAAGTCTCTTGAAATACGCTTTCTAAACAAACCAACATCATTAAACCAAACTCTTTTATTTATTTCTACCAGTAAAATGCAATCCACTTTAAAGTTGTTTAAATCTTCGAGATCCTCATGTTCTTGTTTGCTTGTGGTGGCTTATCGTCTCTATTCCTCCTTAATCTCTTCTGTTTAGCCTTTAACATCGATTTCAACATTGCCGTTTTGTTCTTCTTTGTTGCATATCCACGTACCAATCCCGTAGCAATAGAGTTACTGGTAGACATTCCCAATCCTTGAAGTGTGTTTGATCCTGTAATTCCAAAAACATTAGCCCTGGTAGCCCTCAAAATCCCACTAAACATTTCTCCCTTTATTTTTTGATGTTGTAGATCTAAAAGCTTTTTTTTTGGTGAATTCTAGATCAGATTTGAAAATCTTGTTAAAAAGTTGAAAGAGAAAGATTAAAATGCCAAGATTGCTATCAAATGGAATTTTCAGTGTTTTGAAAATTTTTCTTGCCCAATAAATCACCCTTCAAAAAATGATTTTTTTATTTCAAGATAACAAATTTCTTTGACATTAATATCATAAACATGCTCCAAAATAATCTATCAAAAAGCCTAAATCTCAGCAAATATGCTCACAGAAACGGAATCCTGGCATTGAATAGACAAAATACTTATTATAGAACATATGCATCCAAAACCAACCCTGAAACCAAGCCCGAAAATAAAACCATTGAGGGTATCAAAGATCCACAGATTCTTAGTTTAAACAAGATAAAAAACCCAATAACATTCAAGAAATACGGCTCTATTTTCAGAAAAGTATTTAATCCATTGATTCCCCAATACCAATCTGTAGAGATTGGAAGAAACGTATACTCAAAATGTCGTGAACGAGTGAAATTCAACGAACTCGAAAGCTTCTGGATAAAAGAATGCAATATGCCTCCAACATTTCAAACTTGGTTTAGTGTCAGCATGATTTATGTTTGGTTGAGTATGGTGAGATTAAGAATGGAAGAAAATTCCTCAGTTTACAAACAACAGCTAGTAGACAACTTTTTCACCGAGGCTGAGGAAAGAATTAAGAAGAGTGGAATATCTAGTGGAAAGATAGTAAACGACTCGCTAAAAGATTTGACTGCAAATTACCTCGGTGTAGTAATGGCTTTTGATGAAGGTTTTATAAAAAGCGATGCAATTCTTGCTGGAGCTATTTGGAGAAACACACTTTCAAACTGTGAATCTACAGAATCTCTCTATAAGGTTGTTTATTATGTTCGCAAACAACTTTCAATGCTTGATAATACATCTTCCCAAGATTTTATCCAAGGAAAATTTTCATTTGATCCCATCAGTGTCGTTAATAAGTAACTATAAACAAACTCAGTTTTACAACAAAACCACACATTTTTAGACATTTATTACAAGTTTAGTTTTTAATGCTCTATTCAACAATAAAAGTAACTATCAAGTCTAGATTTTCTCTCATCAAATCAAAAAGATTCTAGCTCAATTTTATTTGTTGTTTTTGGTGAATCATAAACTTGAATAGTTTTGTCACCAATTTTCCTTATAAAGCCTGAACTATTCCCTCAAAATAAAAATAACCTTGCAAAAATGAAATCTGAATCCTTTGACATCAAAAGTATCGTTCGTCCAAACATCCTTGCTCTAACACCATATAGATCCGCAAGAGACGACTACAACACTGGTATACTTTTAGATGCCAACGAAAACAGTTTTGGTCCTGTCAGTCTAATGGATGAAAACGATGAATCCACCCAAGTCAATGAAGTTAGCTCAGCTAAAAACCCACTTGAGATGCACAGATATCCTGATCCTTTGGGTGTTGCAGTAAAAAAGAACTTTATCAAATTCAGAACTCAAGTAAAATCAATTGATAATGTTTTCATGAGTGTTGGAAGTGACGAAGTTATTGATCTCGTGGTCAGAATATTCTGCAAACCTGGTATTGAAAAGGTTCTCATCACACCACCAACATATGGAATGTACAGTACTGTTTGCCAAATCAACGACGTCGGCATCGTTTCTGTGCCTTTGGATCTAGAAAGTGGTAAATTCCAGCTCCAGGTTGATAATGTAAGTTTCATGTTTATTCTCTTTACAGAAATATATTCTTTTAAACCATTTTTAATTGCAAAGTTGTCTATCTATACATTTCTAACTGTTTTGCTATTCTTTGGTACATTGTTTTTCAAAGGTTCTTGACACTTTGAAGAAAGATCCTTTAATTAAGGTTATCTGGTTGTGCTCACCAGGGAATCCAACTGGCTCTCTACTCAAACTTGAAGACATCAAGGCTATCCTTGATTCAGAATTTAGAGGAATAGTTATTGTTGATGAAGCATACATCGACTTTGCTATAAACTCTGAAGAGGCATCTGCACTAACCTTGATAAACGATTACAAAAATCTGTTGGTTATGAATACTCTTAGCAAGAGTTTTGGAATGGCAGGAGCAAGAGTAGGATTTGGTATATCATCAAAGGAAGTAATTCAGATAATGAACAATGTAAAAGCCCCATATAACATGAACTCGTTATCACAAAACGTAGCTTTGGAGGCTCTTGAACCTTCATCCATAAAATCTATGATGAGAGTCAAGAACGAAATAATAAACCAGAGGGACAATTTCCTTATTCCCGCATTCAAAAAAATGCGAAATGTTAAACAAGTTCTCGGAACAAACGACTCTAACTTTGTTTTAGTTCAGTTCTGTAACGCTTCTGGAGAACCTGACAATGACGTTGCCTCAAAGATTTATCGAACACTTGCTAACCAATATGAAGTTGTAGTAAGGTACCGCGGGAATGAGCCTGGCTGTAAAGGATGTCTCAGAGTTACTGTTGGTTTAAACAGTCAAAATGTTATATTACTCGAAACCTTAAACACTGTACTTTCATCAATGTTCCCACCACAATAGTTGTAACAAAAATGTCTTCTGTTTGGTACAAATAGTTTTGTTTATTGTTTTATCAAAATTATAAAATAAATTTGTTGATTTTTCAAATTCTTTACAATCTCTTTTATTTTTATTGATCAAAATGGAGGATTCAGGTGCTTTTGCAAGACCAGGACATTCAAGAGGATATAAAGCCTCTACTGAGGAAGAAGATGCCTCAATGTTGAGACTTGGTCAAGGTAGATTATATACTTTGAGTTTTGACCAAACAATATTAAAAATGAAAATGTAGATTTCCAAGATTCAGAATGTTTATTGATATCTGAAGTCAAGATTTTACTTGAGGCACAGCGAGATACAAAAATCAAAGAGAATAAGGCTCTTACAAAGCAAGTATAATATTTTGGCAATTGTTGCTAACAAAATGATTTAGTATACATCAACGGACTTTAGGGTACACGCAACAATTTAGTCAGTTTACTAATCAAGATTCTGTTCGAGAAGTGAGAAAGTAAGTTTCATTGTTGAATAACCGAATTAAAATATATTTAGATTGTTATCAGGAAGTGAGCTTGCAAGTTTTGAGATTGCACAGCTTGGTAACATGTGTTGTAGTGATTCAGTAGAAGCAAAATCGCTGATTCCGAGGTAAGAATGCCAATGTAACAATCTCATGGTTAATATATTTTGTAGTTTGGTAGGAAAAATCGATGATGAATCACTAGATAGAATGTTGAAGCAAATGGAGAGTATAAAAAATTTTCAAGCATAGTGTGTATTTATTTATGAATAAAAAATTAAACTACATTCTTTTGATTATGGTTCATCCTTGGTAGTTTCTTCTTTGGTTGTTTCTTGTACAGCTGGTTTTTCTTCAATTGTTTCTTTTGTTGCTGATTCTTGTTCGGTAGATTCTTCTGTGGCTGGTTCTTCATCTTCGCTACTTGAATCCATATAGTCTTGGTCGAGGCTTGGCATATTACCAAGATCACCACCCATTCCAAACTGGGAGAAATCCATTCCTGATGGCATCATGGAAGCAGGTCCAGCTTCATCTTCACTTTCATCTTCATCTTTCCAGCGATCAAAATCGGTTTTAACAAAATTGAGCCTTACTTTTTCTTTTGTGAGGCGAGGCCACCAACCTTCATCCTTGTCAAGCTTAGCAAGGTGTAGGAATATACTTCTTTGTCCAACTGCTTTTTGGCATGCTGGGAGTTCAAGTTTTCCAAAGAACTCAAGCTCGAATCCATAATCTTTTTGGTGTGATGATCCACTGAAAGTTAGTTTCTGATCAGTTAGATCTAGTTTTTCGACTTTACAATCAGGAAGATTGATGGTCAATAAAATCATGTCGGCTCTTTGTGCCCATAGCACTTCAGGTTTATTAGTCCTATTAAAAAGTTTAATTTGTGTTTGTTGATAAAAGACTTACATTTTAAATTTTGTTTTTGTTATGAATGATGCGCGTATACAAGTAAAGTTTACAGATCTCTTAAATAGTTTTTGTTGATTCTTTATTGTTTCGATCAAGTTCTATGGAAAAATCAATTTCCTGCAGTTACTATTGGCCCGTTTTTGTAAGGTATCTGTTCAATTATAAGAAGATTAATTGGCTCCAAAATTTTTTTATATTTATGTAAAAATGATCAACATTTTGATCTCGTTTATTTGTTTTTTGATCAAACTTTCAACAACAACCAAGCTACTC
>MBFT01000400.1:33486-48520 GCA_003086725.1 Furculomyces boomerangus | reverse complement strand
CTTGCAAACGTCCAGAAATGATGTTCGGATGTGTTTATCTACCACAACGTCCACTGTTTCACGAGTTTCTATAATTAATGTTTATCCAAATATATACATATCTTCGCTACAGTTCGAGTATGGGCCAGACGGCGATAAGAGTTCAACAAACAATATTTGTGTCATACTTGTAATTCCTTGATGGTTAGAGTACAGAAATGTCATCATCAAAAACGTATAAATATTGCCGGTATTCCAGGATGTAAAAACACAAGTCCTATCTTTCTATCCTTATATCTTGTATATTTATAAAACCCGATTCGAAACTATCATGAAATTCTTTGCAAAAACTTTATTCTTGGTATCACTACTAACACCCCCAGACTTAGGTAGTGAGGGAGGAATGTCAGGTATACGATCATTCTTCTTCTTTGTGGGCGCAGATTCAGGCATAATACCCGAAATCAATTTTAACAAGCGCCAGGCTGCCAAATCCTCTAGCAAAACATCTTCCTCGTCTGTTAGTGCCAAAGCTTCAACAACTTCAGCAACTTCAGCAACTTCGTCAACTGCTCCAGTTCCAACTACAAATACTGATGGAATTTTCACTGGGGATGGAACTTACTACGATCCAGGAGTTGGAATTGGTTCATGCGGACTTTTAAATACTACATCGCAACTAGTATGTGCGTTGAATTACAAGCAATATGGAACCAACCCAAATCCAAACAAAGCAGAATGTTGTGGTAAATGTGCCCTAGTATCATATACTCCACCAACCGGCCCAAAGAAAGAAGTCAAGGTTCAAATTGTCGATAGATGTCCTGTCTGTGAATTTGGTAGTCTCGACTTAAGTTCCGCCGCTTTCGAAAAACTCGCTCCTCTAACAGTTGGAAGAATAAAGATTAGCTGGAAGTATGTCAGTTGTTAACTTTTGATAGCAAAAAACATTCACACTTTTTTTTTACTATTGAGCTATATGTTTGTATTCAATATAGTTTAAATATTATCTATCTATCTGTAAAACACTAAAACATTGGAGAAAACAATACAATAAATACAAGATTAGAAACTAAAGTACTAAAATTTGAAATTTCTATTATGCTTAAAAGCTGCGGTCGCTGTAAATGTTGCCATTGTTGCTGGCACCAGGATCACCACTGTATTGCATGTTTTGGTTACTCTGATAGTTGTATGGTTGATATGGGTCCTCGGGCATCTGATTAGGCTGCATGTATTCTCTACTTGATCTAGGATCATTGTAGTGGTGTCTATTATATTCGGGTTTCCTGTTTACGCCATATTCAGGTGGATCAATATCATCATTTAGTATTTGGTTTGGGTAGTTGGGCAAATTATTATTGATTATTGATGGAAGAGTATTATCTCTTACGTATCCTTGATTGTGTACATTGTTTTTCATGTAGTTTTGATTGTAGTGATGATAACTGTTTGGAGATGTTTCGGGGCTGTTGTTGTTATAGTACTGATTGGAGTTGTAGTTATATCCACCTGTGTTGAGTATTTGAGGGAGATCACTATTTTTAGGTAGTTTTTGGATTTGAGGTAATTGATTGAGATGGGTGAGTTGGGATAATTGTGGCAACTGAGCTAAGTGTGGGAGTTTAATGTTTTGATTTTGCATGTTCTGATCTTGGTTTTGAATGGGTTGAAGTTTGTTTGCTATTTGGATATCACCACCAAAGCTGTGGATCTTTTCAGGGCTTTCATGTTTGGGATAATATGTATCAACATCTTTGGTTTTAGATTTTTTTGGTGACTGATCGAAAGTAATTTCATGCTTTGTGGTTTTTTTCAATTCAGGCTCCAGTTTTTCTTTTTTAATTGGGACGCTGTCCTCTAAAGCGGATGTATTGTTTTTATTTTTGGTACTGATTGAGCGAGTTGCTGGCTTGCTAAGTGACTTGGGAGCTGGCGGTGGTGGGGTTGAAGCAGAAGGCTGTGGCAAATCATCTGAAACCTTCTCCACAATATCTTTTAGAAAATCATAACACTCAATTGATGTGATACAGCGTTTCAGATGTACCGGCATTAAACGTTTGGTATTTGTATTTCGGGCTTGTTTTGTGACATCGTCGACTATAGCTTGCATGAATAGTTCAAGGGCTTTGGATATAAGAATAGGAGTCGCTTGTGCCATCTTGCCAACATCTTCATCCATCTGCATAATCCTTTTGATTCGGGCGACTGGGAATTTTGTCTTGTACTTTTTCTTCATTTTGAGATGTTATGTAAATGGTAGAGTAGCAAATGGGTTGTCTTTGGTTATTAAATAAAAAAGGTATGAGGGATGTTTTGTTATTAGAGTAAAAATAGTGGATAATAATAAAAAGGGATTAAATTGTATGAGACGGGTTTGTAGAAAAAAGTACTGGAAACCCCATTATTTAAGAGTTCTGTTGTGTATTTATACTTTTTTATGTTTGGCTTGAAAAAAAAAAACAATAAAAATTTTTTTGTTAGTTGCCTTGTTTGCTAATCATTTTCTTTTTTATCCCAATTTACTCCCAAGTTTTTTTTTGTTCATCAAACATTGGTTACAATTCTCGTCATATTATTTCTCCCTTTTCTATTTTTTTATTTAATTTGCTCCTTTTTTATAACCACCACAATGCATCACGCGCCTCTGCTTTCTATTCGCTAGAAGCATCTTATCAATTACACAGATTATAATGAAAATTTTATTCCAATTCCAAACTACAATATTCCATTACTATAGTACTGAAAGTTATCATACAACGTTGTATTCACGTTGTTGTAGCTCGACATCACCAACTTCTCTACATAGTCATCCACCTGCTGACTACCTGATTTAACTACAAACCTCTCAACCAGTGAATCAAGTATCGCTTGCGTAGATGCGCTATTACTCTTCGCAGACTCCGCATCAGGGTTCGAACTTAAACATGGAAGATACGAGTTCTTTGATAGTGCTCTGATCAAACTTATAAAATACTCTGAATGCTTCTGAATAGCTTTGAATCCCTCTTTCATCAACTGCTTGAAAAGCAAAAAGTTTTCAGGGCTCACACCATTGCACGTTATAAGATCTACATATTCTGCAGTCAGTTTGAAAGGTGCTGTTTCAAATCCTATTGCGCCTGGTGAATTATTAAGCATAAACCCAAAATCAATATGAATAAGATGTCCTTCCTTATCTATAAGTATATTTCCATTATGTCTGTCCTTCAACTGCAAGATATAGCATACCAACGAATATCCAACCAAACTATTTAAAAAGTTTTTCTGTGCAGCTTGAAAATCTTCAGTATCCCTAGTTCCGTATTTCATAATGAAATAATCATATAAAGATATATTTTTGTGTGTTTTCTTGATGGAGTGAATACTCACTGAATTAGTTATCGTTTGTATCAGCCCACTATTGTTTCCTGCAACCATTATCTGGTAACTTTGCAAATACACTTTATCTTCTCCTATATTCTCTAATCTCAAAAGCTGCTTGATTTCCTCTATAAGCTGTAATGCCATTTTTTCCTGCCGAAGGTCTGTCCCCTCCTTAACAATAATTGACACCAGATCCCAGTTTGCAAGATGGCCAAACGGACTACTCTTTCTCACACGCTGTTTCTTCCCTTCCCAATCCTCACCCAAAACAAGAGCACTTTGGTCATCTTTAGATGTTTCTATCTTTTCTACATCCACATCTTGCTCTAGTACTTCGAATCCGTCTGAACTGCATAGTTTCGATCGCATTCTATGTAACGTCATCAGTTCCTCAACCAAATTCGCACGGATTTGGTTGTTGGGATCCATCCCAACCTTCATATCTTTGCTTTGGTGGCTGGTGCCACTACCACTAGTCCTATTCACACCGCTTGTCCTTGATATTTCAAATGGCTCAATATGTCTAACAGTATTTTTTTCTGCCATGTTTTCAAAAAACTGAAATATGTTGCTTTTCCCAAATATTCCATCTTCCACCGTTTCCTTATTGTTCCCATTGTTTTCCAGTGTACCTTGTTCAGGTCTATTAAATTTTGAAGGTGCAGAAATGGACGCCAACTTGTAGAGGTTATTTGTTAGCTGACTTGTGAGACTATTTCTGCCTCTAGTTTTACTTTGTTGTTGTGGTAATGGCTGTCTTTTAACTTGCTTCTGTGACCGTTGATATTTTTGGTGCTTGTTTAACTGTGATAACAAAACAAATGCAGTTTTCATCCTTTCCTCAATCTCCTCTAAAGTGACTTCAGGAATTTCACTGTTTTTCTCACTAGAAATTGCACTACTGCTTTGAACTATCCCAACGTTAATATTTTGATTTTTGTTATCAATAACATTAACTTTATCACTACCAATGGTATCGATAGTACCTTCTTTGAGACCATTTTTGCCATTGTAAGGGTTCACAGGATCATTATTGATACTTTTTGATTTTGTATAAATTTCGCTACCAAGATCATTAATAGATTTATCTGATGTTTCCCCAAGCTCACCAGGTTTATTTTCACTATTCCGTAATGGTTGTTGGTGTAAATCGCTATTTTTTTTAAAGTTTTTGTTTTCAGTAATTTTTGTGTTTTTGGAAACATCATCCAAGCTATCATGTCTAAGAACTTCAACTATAAGCAAATATGGTGCCCTCTCAGCACTATTGAGAACAACAGCCTCATCAACAGGTACTCTAACTATCCAATCATGATTCTCAGAATTCTTGGCGTCATGATAGTCACATAACATTGGAATACATGTCTTTCTATTATTCAGTAGATGGTGATTGATCATATTTAGTTCAACTTTTAGATTCGCCATTCTATCTTCTTTGGCTATTAGACAAAGTCTTTTAGAAATCTCAATAATTTCGGTTACAAATTCAAGCTGAGATTCAAAGTATTCCAGTTGGCGTTTTCTGTGGGTTTTTAAAAGATTGGTTTCTGAATTGAGGTTATTTTCTACTTTTTCAAATTCTTCAATTTGATTTTGGGATAACATTTTGCTTTTGGAAATATCGCATAATATAGACTTTTGTTTTCTATAACTCGTATTTCTTTCGAGGTGTGTAATTTTACTAGCATCACTTTCCGGGGTATTTAAACCAAACTCAAAGCTACCATCTTTTTCAAAGCTTGTTTTTATACTCGATGCGTTACTAGAATCGTTGATATTATTTTTAACTGTTGATAAAGGACTTTGTGATTTTTCTTGGCTCAACTCTATATGTACCATTTTTTTCTGATATCCCTGTCTAATGGAGAGCAACTGAATTGCCGGTGTTTGTAAAGAGCCGCCTACACTAGCAGCAATTCCTGACATTCCAATAATTGCAGCAAAAGCATTTTCTTTGATCTTTGGTTGCAACCTGGCAACAAAGTTGTTTTTTATTAAACCGAGAAGCTTTTTAGATATTTTCTTTGAGCTGTCTCCTTTCTTTTTTAGGATACTTTGCTCCATGATATACATATTTTTTATAGCTTTCAATCCGAAATCCTCATCACCTTCTTCACCCAACAATTTCATGTCTTTGTTAAATAATATCAATTCTTGTAACTGATTGAAAAGACGAAGACATAGTTTGAATTCTGCTGTCCTGGGCTTGTTTATAAGATCTATTAAGTATGTTTGGGTAAGGTAATATAATTCCAAACAAAAATGAGAACTTCTTATACTGAGCTCAATAAGCACACGTTCGATTCCAATACTTGATGAAGGATTCATTATTGTTAGATGAACTAATTGGTTCAGGTAAAACTGAATTTGATGAGTTTCGAATTTTGTCAATAAAAGTTCACATATATATTGCTGAATTCCAACAGTATCTATATATCTGTATAGATACATTATTGCATATCTAAGAGAAAACAAATCACTCCTAAGAAATCTCAGCAAAAGTTTTGATGTTTTCATTGGCGATTCCGATATTTTTTGGTTAACTTTAACTGCAGCCGATGACTCTTGAAAAGAAGAAACAGTTGGTGTTGATGTTTCCCGATTAGAATCACTTTTGTAATTGTGATTTTGCTCATTTTCTTTAGATTCTTTGATAGTCATATCCTGTTTATTTTCCATCTATACTTATTTATATTGATCCTGTGAATGGTTTATATTGTTGGCAAATGTTTGATTCGGGATAGCTTCAAGAATAAGATATGGACTATGAAAAAATAATGTTCTATTATAATTCTCAATTGTGTAAAATGAATCTTGTTGAAGCTGGTAAAATTGAAAAGATGATCAAAACCGATTAATTATGAAAATCTCAAATATTTTGAATTTTGTGAGGGAAAAAAAGGCTATCAAAGAAAGTTTCTGTAAATGAATTGTGGTGTCGCTTATAAAAACTATCTATTTATATTATTCAAATGGTCTGGAAAATCGTGACAAGTTGAATAAATCAAGAACGTTTTCTGTTTTTTTTAAAATAATGGAAATGCTTTGGATTTATTGTGATAAATTCCCTTTGCCAATAAAATAGTGCCATATTTTATTTGTTGATTTTCTTTGTATCAATTTGTAAAGCAACTAAAAACCAATAAATGAAAAACCTTATTTTGTTGTTTTTTTGTTTGTATTGCTAATCCACTGACAACTTGAAGCTTTTCCTTAAATACTTGGATCTTTTTAATGGTCTTTGTCGTTTTTTACGAGACATATCGCATGTCTAGGCATTCTGGAGTTAGATTCTCAATTGGATAATATGATGACACATCAAACTAAACTCTAGACTTTTTGTAAAATATATTCATTCCAATAGTTTATAAACCCATTATTTAATCAATAGTATCTAGGTTATGGCCATTTATTTGACACCCGCGATTTTGATACAAATTAATGTCATAAATGGTATATATTCGGTTTCGGTATCTTTTGAAAAATGTCATATATGTTATAAAACTTAAGTCTCTTGATGTAAAGGCTCAAACTGGAACATCATTATTTTCAAAAAGCTCAAACTGAAATACAAATGTCCTAAAAAACAACCCATGCAATCCTTGCATTTGAAAGAACTAATGGAAATGCCTCGTTTAATATTTACAATTTGCTTTGTAGCTGCAAACACCTTTTTCTGTGTATAAAAACTTTATCTGGCAATCCAATAACGCTTTGGCTTGCTATGTTTTTAATACTATGCAAACTCTGTTATTCCTGAAAAAATCCAGTTTTCTAGAAACTATGATAAACTTTTTGTGGTAAAGCTAAACTAAAAAATCAAGCGCTGTGTTTCAACTAAAGACGCTATATAAAAATAATCTGTTTACCATAATTTGTGATTTGGTGGTAAATCTTTGATTTACATACTTCAGTTTTAGATATCAATTGATTTTCGATGCTTCATAATCAAGAAAACTGCATAAACAAAAATCTTTCAGGAGAAAAAAGTATACAACATTCTTTGAAATTAACATATTTGTGAGTACATCCTAACTTTGTATACTGATGAACTGCAAAAACTAGTGTTTCATATTTGTATGGTGAAAATGTAAATATTTCCTGTTATTTTCTTCTTGATACTACCTAACAAGTTTATGTATACCCATTTAAGAATTTTTTTTATATCAGATGTTTAGAAGGAATATTACACGTGTATACTAGAGGCTATGTTACATAAACATAATAAAAAGTTGACTTTACCAAAACCAGTATTAACCAAAAGTGGAAGTTTTTAAAATATAATTGAACCAAAATTGCGTGATAGTTCAAAGTTTATAAAATAATATTAAGCGATTGACAGACATACATGTGTATGTATAGAAACGTTTCTCTTTCTATAGTTAGTTTTGGCGGTGAAGAGCCCATGGACAACGCCATGAAAGATTGATGTTTTACTCCGTACAGAATGGTTTATCATATAAATACCAAAAGGAATTCATCTCAGAAGACTCATAGCCATTGTCTTGAAGGAGTACTAAGCTATTTGTGAAAAACCAACAAAAAGGAACAAAATGAAATTTGCTTACTTGTCACTAATTTTTCCCGTATTTCTTATTTGTGGGATGGGAAATGTAGCTCCCCACATTAAAGGAAAGGGATATCCTAATGATCTTAACAACGAATTTTCAAGCCACCAAAACCCAGAATCAAAAGGATATATCAATGCGTATTCAGTTCAAAAAAGGAGCGCGGTTAGTAGAGATTCACCCTATGATATTATACGATTTTTGCAACACAGAAAGAATCATCAAGTTAGGAAGAAGTTCAATGATATAAAAAGACGGGGTTATAACCAAGGTTCAAAAAATGTTAATAAAAACATTAGACAACATTTCAAAGCTCACAAGAAACGAGAGTCAGATGACACGAAACAAACAACCAAAAATACTGCAACTACTTATGAAATCGGAATTGCTCTAAAAGATTACGATGTATATGAAGTTTTTGAAATATTTTCCCGATACTTGCAACATTTGAAGGAAAAAGCCCAGAAAGAAAGTGACAATAAAGCGCTTGCTTATAAATCTGATAACTCTAATGAAACTTTTGCCAACCAGAGTATAGAGTTTGAGGCATCATACGAAATTGAACCAAATAGTGGAATTGAAACAGAAAGGTTGGATAATGAGTCTAGCGCGAGTAATAATTCAATAAGCGTTACAGAAAATACAAGTGATTCTACAATACTCACAAGTACTCAAAGTAGCATGTTTACTATTGAAACATCGTCTGGTATTTCCACTGTTGATAGTTATTCAACAATATCTACAAACAATGAAGATATAACAGTATTCTCTAACACTCAAAGTGGAGTATCTACCACTGAAACACTGCCAGAAATTTCTTTAGTTGATACTGATTCTATAATACCCGCAACTGATACAAGTTCAAAAATATTTGCAAGCACTCAAAACGAAATACTTGCTACTGAAACATCATCTGTAATTTCATTAGTTGATACTGATTCCACAATATCCACAGTTGAAAGAGATTCGACATTATTTACTAGTACCCAAAGTGGAGTATCTACTGCCGAAACGACATCTGAAATACTC
Organism: Furculomyces boomerangus; assembly: GCA_003086725.1. Taxonomy (NCBI): domain Eukaryota; kingdom Fungi; phylum Kickxellomycota; class Harpellomycetes; order Harpellales; family Harpellaceae; genus Furculomyces; species Furculomyces boomerangus. The sequence continues at coordinate 39,578 of MBFT01000400.1, read as the reverse complement.
ACGAGTGATAAAGATTCAGCAGTATTTTCAAGTACTCAAAGTGGAGTATCTAACACTAGAGTATTGTCTATAATTTCGTTAGTTGATACTGATTCCACAATATCCACAGTTGAAAGCGATTCGACATTATTTACTAGTACCCAAAGTGAAGTATCTACTACTCAAGCATCTTATGAAATCTTCACTAGTCATACTGATTCAATAGTATTTTCAGGTACTCAAAGTGAAGTACCTAACACCGAAGTGTTGTCTGGAATTTCCACAGCTTATAGTTATTCAACAATATCCGAGATTGAAAGCGATTCAATAACATTTACAAGTGTTCAAAGTGGAGTATCTAAAACTGAAACTTCATCTGTAATTTCGTTAGTTGGTACTGATTCTACAATATTCACAGTCGGAAGCAATTTGACGGTATTTAAAAGCACCCAAAGTGAAGTATCTACTACTCAAACATCATATGAAATCTCCACTAGTCACACCGATTCAACAATATTCTCAAGTACTCAAAGCATAGTTGATTTGCCTACAAATGAGTATCAGTCAACATCTTATTATTATGAAACTAGTGAATCCAATTTCTCAACGACAGTTGTTTCAAGTAAAGTCATTACCACGGGCAGTTTAGCAAAATACGATAAATCCAGCAAGTCTCGTACAGAAAGAACAAGTTTGGTTCATACCAGCAGCAAGGAAAAACAAAAAAACAGTATTTCTGACTCTAATTTCGAAAAGGGGGTGGGTGTTAATTTTGGAGCAAATTTGAAGGCAAAAAATACGGACGTGGTTGCTGGTGTGAAAGTTGCTGCTAACATTAAAACAAGAGGGAATCAACAGGAAGCATTGGTGAGGGGAGAAAAGTATGAAACTTTGGTTACTAAAGGATCAGATATTGTCACAAATGCAGTTTATGAAAATAAGAGTGAGTTGACTTCTTTGAAGGATCAGAGCAAAAAAAAAGGCGGGGATCTGACAGGTGGAGTACCCAAAACAATTGAGAGCTTTTTGATTTCAAAGAATGAGCTTAAACTTAGCGGTGAGGTTGATGAGTCAAAAGAAGCTAAATCGCCAGAGACTACAAAGAAAGAAATAGTAGGATTGAAAGAAGAGGTTGATGAATCAAAGAAAAACAAACTCTCAAAGTCTGTAGAGAAAGAAAAGGACAAATTGGGAAAAGGTGGTGATGTTGATATTTACTTGGGATTGAGTGTGGTTGAATGTCTAAAAATTCCAGCTTGTGTCAAAGTTTTGTTTTCTTATAGTCAAACTAACTGATCTTCAATAATAAAATTGCTTTGCCAATTGGCCAAAATTATTTATCTCTATTATTGGTCAAGAATAAAGTGTAAACAAAGTAGAGACATGGTAGCCAACAAATCTTAAAGTGAAAAAATAGGCACCATAAAATAAGAGAAATTATGTTATTTGTGAAAGGGTTCAAAAGCAATGATAGGCTAAGATTTGTTTTAAAATAAGCCAACCACCCAACAAGCTAAAAGAAAAAGTAGCCAATAGATAATTGAGAGTAAAAAATAAACAAAGAAACAGCGAATCAAAAGCGCAGAAAATTGATGAGCCAATAGAAATATTAAATGCTGGTGAAAGGAGATTGGGAGCTGATAGAAAAAGGATAAGAAAATGATTCGATTTGTTGGAAGGAAGGGACAATCCAAAAAGTGCAATTGTTATTGGGATTGGATTCTTCCATGTCGCAAACTTTTTGCCATAAGCCAAACCAGTTTAGATTGTTTACTCTTTCTCTCCAAAACTCTTTTCTCGCAATATCCAATAACCCCAAAACCTTTTTATATCAGCCCTTCCATAATTAGTTATTAAGATGAGAGAAGTCATTTCAATTCACGTAGGTCAAGCTGGTGTCCAGATCGGTAATGCTTGCTGGGAACTATACTGCTTGGAACACGGAATCAGCCCTGATGGTACCGTAGATGGAATCAACAAAAAAAGAGATGATTCCTCTTCCACTTTCTTCTCTGAAACTAGCACCGGAAAGCGTGTCCCACGCACTGTATTTGTAGATCTTGAACCAACTGTTGTTGACGAGGTTAGATCTGGAACTTACAGACAGCTTTACCACCCTGAACAACTCATCACCGGTAAAGAAGATGCTGCCAACAACTACGCTAGAGGTCACTACACCGTTGGTAAAGAAATCATCGATACTGTCCTTGATCGCATCCGCAAACTAGCTGACAACTGTACTGGTCTCCAAGGTTTCCTTGTATTCCACTCTTTCGGTGGTGGTACTGGTTCCGGTTTTGGTGCTTTGTTGCTTGAGAGACTATCTGTCGACTATGGCAAAAAATCAAAACTCGAATTCTCTATCTACCCAGCTCCTCAGATCTCTAATGCTGTAGTCGAACCATACAACTCTATTCTTACTACACATACAGCTTTGGAACACTCTGACTGCTCCTTTATGGTTGATAACGAAGCTATTTACGATATCTGCCGTCGCAACTTGGATATTGAACGCCCATCATTTGACAACCTTAATCGTTTGATTGCCCAGATTGTTTCATCGATTACTGCCTCACTCCGTTTTGAAGGTTCTCTCAATGTCGATCTCAACGAATTCCAAACCAATTTGGTTCCATACCCAAGAATCCATTTCCCTCTAGTTACCTATGCACCAATAATTTCTGCAAACAAAGCCTCACATGAATCTCTTTCTGTTTCTGAAATCACTATGGCTTGTTTCGAACCAAGTAACCAAATGGTTAAATGTGATCCTCGTCATGGTAAATATATGAGTTGTTGCTTGTTATACAGAGGTGATGTAATCCCCAAGGATGTCAATGCTGCCGTTGCTAACATCAAAACCAAACGCACTATCCAATTTGTTGACTGGTGTCCAACTGGATTCAAGCTTGGTATCAACGCTCAACCACCAGCCTGTGTTCCAGGAGGTGATTTGGCCAAAGTCAGCCGTGCTGTCTGTATGTTGAGTAACACAACAGCTATTGCCGAAGCCTGGGCTCGTTTGGATCACAAATTCGATCTCATGTTTGCTAAACGTGCTTTCGTTCATTGGTATGTTGGTGAAGGTATGGAAGAAGGTGAATTCTCTGAAGCTCGTGAAGATTTGGCCGCTCTTGAAAAAGATTATGAGGAGGTTGGAAGTGACACAATAGATGCCGAAGATGAAGCACATGAATACTAAATTTAATCATTTCCTATCTTTCATCGCCTTTCCTTGTTTATACCCTTGCTAGTCTATCAAGTTGAACAAGATTTCCATTTTTTATATCTGAATCTCCATTTTATTTTTTTATCCAACTAAACCAAAATTTCTGGTCTAGTGATCTCATTCTACAAGTGCAAACATAAACTGATTTAGGATAACACATCTTTGACAAGAGAATATTTCCTTCACTTTTAAACAATATTTTCATACATCGCAATTTAGAGCTTGTTAACGTTTACGAGTTTTGAAAGATATAAGCCTTTACCAACGTTCATACAAATTGAATATCAGCAAAATTTCCAACTTTAGCTTCTTTGGGATTTAAACTTGGTATTAGAAATTACATTTTTTGTACAACTTTGATTGCTAAGAAATATAATCACATTTCATTGTAGCAAAAATTGCTCAAAATAGGCCAATAGATTTAATTTTTCTATTAGATCATTATTACTCACCAATAGTCAACTTCATTTCAACTTTTCTCCAGAAAAACACTTGCTTTAAAAAAAAACTTATATAACCTCATTTCCTTCAACTTTCATCCTTTTTTTAAAGCTACTGCATGGGTACAGTTTTTAGATGAACTTTTTGATCAACACACACATCAAGCACAAATCTATATTTCCAAGATCCTTCCTCCATCGTTTTCGCAATCAAAACTTTTTATTTTATCCAGATTACAACACAACAAAAGCTCAACCCCGAACATTTACTTCCTTTTTATCCCAATCACCGAAGCTATCATCCCATCCAAAAAGCAATTTTACTACCTTAAAATATTCTTTGCTTCTGTCAAACACAAAAACTTATTTTCACTCAAAAAACTCACCAAACTGTTGCAACATGGAAAATTCAAGTTGGATTCATCCAAAGCCTGAGATCGATGCTCCAAGTCTCGTAATATACAATAGTTTGACCAAAACCAAAGTTCCTTTCATCCCAAGAAAAGGAAAGGTTGTTACTTGGTACACTTGTGGTCCCACAGTATACGATGCTGCTCACTTGGGTCATGCCCGCAATTACATGACATTTGATTTCTTGCGTAGAATAATGGAGGATTACTTCAACTACGAGATTTACATTGTCATGAATATAACAGATATTGACGACAAAATCATTATCCGTGGAAGACAAAACCATCTGTTTACAAACAAAAAAGCTTCTGTTTCCAAGATCGATCAAGAATTGATTGATTTCTGCAAAATCTCTTGGAAAAACTATGTAGAAAAAAATATTGGTCCCATTTCCAATGTTGAAGAAAAACAAGTTTTACAAGACTGGTCAGCCCAATTTTCAAAATTGAAGAACAATCCTGAAAAACTTGAAACTGAACCAAAGTTCCCCATGTACATCAACACTACACAAAAGGCTTTGGATGCTTTAATAAAAGCAGAAGATATTTTGGCTAAAAACAGTACTGGTTCTTCAAAGCAAGACGCGGATTCTTTGCTTGACGACATGCAGGATGTAGTTTCGTTGTATCTTGACAAACATTTTGGTAACGAGGTAACCGATCCATCAGTTTTCCGTACACTTACTCAGTATTGGGAAAATGATTTTATGCAAGATATGCAAATGATAAATGTGAAAAAGCCAGATGTTCTAACAAGAGTTACTGAGTTTGTACCAGAAATCATTTCTTTTGTTGAAAAGATCATTTCCAACGGTTATGCATATGAATCAAATGGTTCAGTTTATTTTGCTGTTAATTCTTTTGATGGTCAAAATGGCCACTGTTATGCAAAACTCGAACCAAAAAGCAAGGGAAACCAAGCACTTATGGAAGAAGGCGAAGGTAGTTTGGGGTCCAGTTTAGCTGGTAAAAAGAATACAGCTGACTTTGCCCTTTGGAAAGCCAGTAAACCAGGAGAACCTGCTTGGGATTCACCATGGGGTAAAGGTAGACCAGGATGGCACATAGAGTGCAGTGTTATGGCTAGTGAAATCCTTGGTGAACAAATTGATATTCATAGTGGAGGAATTGACTTGACATTCCCGCATCATGATAATGAACTTGCTCAATCCGAAGCCCATTTTGAAAGTAACCAATGGATAAACTATTTCATGCATGCTGGACATTTACATATCGAAGGATCAAAAATGTCGAAATCACTAAAGAATTTTATTTCTATTAAAGAAGCACTTCAAAAATACACCGCTCGTCAAATCAGACTTTGCTTTTTGCAACAGCGCTGGGATGCACCTTCCGATTTCAAGCACAGTTCAATGGAAGAGGCATTATCAGTAGAATCCACAATTTCTAACTTCTTTGCTAATTCAGAAGGTCTATACCGCAAATACAATTCGAGTGGTACAAGCAACATCATTGGTGGAGTACGTACATTCTTGGATCCAGAGAAAGATCTTGTCAAAGATATAAATGAAGCAAAGAACAAAGTTCATTTGGCACTCTGCGATTCCTTTGATACTCCAACTGCTATGCGAGTAATTTTGGGACTAATAAATCGAACAAATGTGTACCTACGCCAGCGTTTGCCTACAGCAGATCCAAATCCTGTTTTTATGGCTGCCAGATATGTTTCTAAAATGGTTAGAATATTCGGTCTTAGCGACTCAAACTCGAATTCGACAATTGGTTGGAATGAATCAAATGCAAGCAATTCCACAGCTTCTGGCAATGGTGTTGGTGGGAGCCTTAACATATCTGCTTTGAGTAACGAAAATGTGGTGATGCCATACTTGGATATTTTGTCAAATTTCCGGGATGCGGTTCGTTTGGCAGCCAAAGGAAACCCAGTAAATGTAGGCGAGCTTTTAAAAATCTGTGATAATGTGAGAGACGGGCAATTGCCAAAGTTTGGGGTTTTGTTGGATGACCAAGAGAGTGGCGAGGCATTGATCAAGTTGATGGATCCAGAAAAGCTTC
>MBFT01000399.1:28076-46428 GCA_003086725.1 Furculomyces boomerangus | reverse complement strand
ACTTGGTCATTAAGCTCTGCAATATTATTAGCAAACTTTTTTTTGATTCAAGACCCAAGCTTAAAGGAAAAACATATTTCATATTTCAACAGAATAATATCAGTATACAAATCTATTGCAATCAACTCGGGTGTTGCGTCTTCGATTGTGTTTTTTGTAAATTCGATTATAAAGATCAAAACAAAAGCAAGTGAAAACAACAAAAAATATATGCATTTACTGGATTATATGAAACCTTTTGGAGTTTCTGAATATGACTTGGAACCTTGGATTATTCCAAAATATGGCTCGTTTTTTCATTCGCATTGTTGTGCAAAAGGAAATTTCTCAACTCTTGATATTGGAGAATATTTAGGAGAAATCTCATCCCCTGAAAATTTTGCCCAAGATGAGTAAGTATATATTCCACATTTTTGTCATCTTAACTCTTTAAAAATATAGGCTATACATTGTTGTCTATAAAGGGATCAAGAAAAGCCCAAATCATAAGGATAGAAAAGAAGCTGATTTTTCTGATGGATATCTATCCCAAATAAACAGAACTATACTACACCTCACAAAAGATCATCAAATCACAAAATTGATTGCAACTGATACAGGCTTTGATATAGAAGGTATTTAAAATATTTAAATTTTTATGTACTTGATCAAGATTTTATTCTGAATTGAAGACTAATTTTTTTTCTAATAATATAATTTAGATTTTTGCCGTGAGAAACCACTTGCTTTTGATCCATCATTCTTAATAGTAAACAGAGAGTTTCCTAAAAGCAAACCGAAAACAAAGAAAAATCTAAAAAGGCTTAAACTAAAGAGATCAATTCAAACATTGCTTGGCGATATAAAAAATAACATTAAATCCAAAAAGAGAAGAAAAAATGTCATGAAAATAGACTTTTTGGTTAATAAAGACTGAGATGTTTACTGGCATGGTTAAAGCTATCAAATGTCACAAAAATATAACTATTCCAGATCATTCAACTCGACTTTATTAATTGATACATACTTGGGATATTATGTCATTAGATATTGATTATAGTAAAGATGTTTGACATTACAAAACCAACCATTTAAATGTTGTAAAACAAGTCTAGCTTTAAAATTGAACTCTTTTTTCAACTACCTTTGTTCTTGAAACTGATACTATATAAATGAAGTCGTGTCAACAGTAAACTGTTCTAAAATGGGAAATCTAAAATAAAATCAATCATGTCCTAGCCAAAACGACTAAGAAACGAATATATTGATTATTTAACAATTTAGTTATGATTGTAAAGATGTGGACCCAAACCAAATCTTAGAAAAAAGATACAAAGTTAGGTAGAAGGAAAACTTCTTGCACATGTTATAAACAATAAACTGGTGTGTCTTTTATCATATAAAGAGGTTGTAAATCATATTCTCCGGATTTTTATTTTAGAAGCAAAGTACAAAATATGAAAATGGTCAACTGGTTGAAAGAAATGGGATAACATCAAAACGAAACTAATGTTTTATCACAACTTTTATCTTTTTGTTAATTATAACGAAACATTTCAGTTGTTTTTCTATTGTGATAAGATTATTTTATATTTCAAATGTGTCAACTGATTCAAAGATCTGAGAGCAATGATGAAAGTAAAAGCTATTCCAAATTTTCAACTATTCTCCTAGAAGAGTTTTTTAGTCGCTTTTTTAAAGCTAATTTGTACATTTTTCCCATTGATAGTAAAAACGTAGTGAAATAAAAACATAGAGTTTATTATTGGTTCAGATAAACAATATATTGTTGAAAAATTCGCAAGTGGTAAAAGATATTAGTCTAGTAACTATTGAAACTGGAATTACGACCAAAGATAAGAATATTTTCAAAGATTATTTGTGTCTGTGAGCATTTGAATTTGTGAAGGCTATTGTGATTTGCAGAGAAAAAGTAGGGGAAATAGAAATTAAACAGGAAAATGAGAGAAATACGCAATTCGGATAAAGTATTGCGAAAAATCAAAATACAAATTCCTATTCGGTTTTGATTGCATAATCTTTTTTTTGTTTATTTTTGAAAATATTTTCGCAATATGCATACCAAAATCACCAATTGCTTTAATGTATTGGTTTAAGGATTTACACACTATATAAACTCGGCCCTTGTTCCCTAGAAGGAAACTCACCTTTTGAATATTTCGATACAATATGAATAGAACCGCAATTAAAGTTTCCCAGGTGCTCAAATCTGCATCTCCTCTCAGTACTGGAAATGTCAGTATGCCAACAACTGCCTTCAAGGTGCTTTGCATAGGTGCTGGAACTGGAGGAATATCTGCAGCTTCAACACTATCAAAAAAGCTGGGTATCAACGAAGTTGGAATAATAGAGCCATCAGAAAATCATTACCAACAACCAATGTGGACATTGGTTGGCGCAGGTCTAAAGAAGTTTAGCGATACAGAAACTAAAATGTCGGAGATAATGCCAGAGAGAGCAAAATGGATTAAAGAGAAAGCAGCATCAATAGACCCAGAGAAGAAGTTGGTTGTATTATCAAATGGACTAACAGTTTCATATGAATATTTAATTTTGGCACCAGGAATTGAACTCAATTTCGGTGGTGTTGAGGGATTAAAGGATGCTATTGGTAAAGATGGTGTTGCTAGCAACTATTCTCCACACTATGTTGAATCTACTTTCAAGTTTATTAAAGAATTCAAGGGAGGAAATGCCTTGTTTACCATGCCAGCATCTCCAATAAAATGCCCAGGAGCACCACAAAAGATTGCATACTTGGCAGAAGAAATGTTTAGGGATCAAGGCGTCCGCAAAGATACAAACGTTGGATATTATACAGGAATAGGCAAGATTTTTGGAATTGATAAATATGCAAATTCCATGTGGAATGTAGCAAACAAGAGAGGAATTAACGTGAATTTGCTTCATGATTTGGTTAAAGTCGATCCTACTACCAAAGAAGCAACATTCAAGATTTTGGGAGATGGACCAAATGCTAATACACTTGTAAAACAGAAATATGACTTTTTGCATGTAACACCACCAATGAAACCATACGACTTTTTGAAAAATAGCGGTCTAGTGAATAAGGGTGGATTTGTTGATGTAAACAATGAAACACTTCAACATACCAAATACTCTAATATTTATGCAATTGGAGATTGTAATAGCGCACCAACATCCAAAACAGCAGCAGCAGCATGTGTCCAAGCAAATGTTGTAAAGACCAACTTGTTGAACAAGATTTTCAATGGAATTTCTGAGCCTGTTATCAAATATGATGGATACACATCATGCCCTCTAATCACCGGAAAGAACAGCGTTGTTCTTGCTGAATTCAGTGGATATACAGGAAAGCCAAAAGAGACATTCTTCTACAACCAAGGAAAAGAGAGCAAGTTTTCGTACTGGTTAACAGCAGACGTACTGCCACAAGTTTACTGGAAGTTGTTGACTACAGGCCAGTGGGCAGGTCCAAGTTCAGTAAGACCAATTTTGAACCCACTGAACTCCAACTAATTTTTGAAGTAATATAGAAACTTTTATTTAATAAATATCTAATCATCTTTTACAATATCTATGGTTTATGCTTGAAACAGTCAAGCCACCAAGAAACATACCAAGTTTTATTGATGCATGTTCACAATATTCATAAACAGATAGTCTTTAAGACTATAAAAAATCTAGCTGTGGTTTAAAAGTAATTAATGATGAATCGATTACAATAAAAAAATATCTAATCATCTTTACAACATGATATTACAGATTGTGCGATTTGTGAGAATAGAGGCGATAGGTTTGAGCTTTTATAATTTTGGATTAGTTGAAGGTGTTTGTTCTCTCTGTTTTCTGAGGTTTGTGTATTATCAAGCATTTCTACCAATTTTGTATCAATTGGAATAGCACCTAGAAAGTTTAATCCAAATTCTTTGGCCATTTGCAATCCACCACCACTTGAAAATATATTTGTACATTCTGAGCAGTGTTCACAAACATATCCACTCATATTTTCAATGATACCAATAACAGGAAGTGATACTTTTTGGCAAAAATTGAGTTCTTTTCTTACATCCATAACAGATATGTTCTATTTATTTAAATTTTAGTTTTGGTTATTTGGTTTTATAAATGTTTTACCTGAGGAGTTGTGACCAAAACAGCACCATCTGGTTTCCATTCTTGTAGGTATTCGACTATAGAAAGATGTTCGTCAGAGGTTCCTGGTGGAGTATCTATAAGGAGATAGTCTAGTTCACCCCAATATACATCAGTGAGGAACTGTTTTATCATTGCTAAATAAAAATGTTAGAAGGCAAGGTTAATTGTTTTGGACTCTTACTTGATTTTTTGGGACCTCTCCAAACAACAGAAGTGTTTTTATCAGGTAGCAGAAATCCAATAGACATAACACCAAGCTTTTTTTCCGAGTCTACAAAAACAGGAACCCAGCTAAAGAAAAATTAGAAAAGTCTATTTTGAAATTGATTACCCATTGGTCGCTTGATGAATCTTTTGGTTTTCTAGACCAAGCATTCTTGGGATACTAGGTCCACACAAGTCAACATCAAGAATGCCAACTTTTTTTCCAAGGCCGAGAAGGGAGATTGCAAGCTGGACAGTGACAGAAGATTTACCTACTCCACCCTTTCCTGAGAGTACGAGAACAATATGTTTGACTTTTGAGAGTTGTTGTATAGTGCTTTTGTTGTTCATTATTGTAGTTGAAAAGAAAAAGGAAAGTGATTAAATGAAGGAATTATAGTGTCAAATATTGCGTAATTTGATTAGTAATGATTTGGAAACTTTTCAGATCTGATTATATTTTTTCTTTTTGCTTGTGGAAAAACAAAGTTTTTTATGACTGATGCGACTTTTTTGAAAGTTCTTGGATTAAAAATCTAAAAGACCAAGACAAGAACACCACCTTTCTCTAAAGAGTTATTTTTTTACATTTTTGGTAACTAAAATATTGATGTATCAATTTTGAACTAACTTTGGTGAGATGTATCTTTGTATGTGTAGAAGTTTTTCGAGGGCTTGAAGAATAAAATATTTTATTTATTCAAACTTACAGAAGGGCAACAATCTGTTCACACTTTTTATCTAGAAGCAAATAGCTCTTGTTTTTTTGAAAAACGGTTTTTGATGTTGAGTGTAATTTAAGACCATTTGGCTTTAATGGCCGAATTTGTGGCTATTTCAGTTGGCCTTGAAAAACAAATTCAAGAACACGTGTGATTTCAAGTGGAAAACAATGTTGCCTGCAAATTACTTATAAAATCTATAGTATCAAGTTTTCTGCTATTTTAGTAGGCTTTAAGGAAAGCAGGCAAAACTGTTGGCTTCATTTAATAGTTCTTAAACGGGTTTGGCTGTACATGGTAATATGCAAATCTTTGGCTTTTTATTTGGGTAATTGACAGGAAAACCAGTATGGTTGCAAATTAAACTAAAATAAGCACCAGACTTTGATATTTATGTTGATATTGTTTTGGCTGTCATACAAACTGAAAGTAGTTTAATTATATAAGAGCCGATGTCACCTAGGAACAAAACCGGCAGTGACACTCGAATTAAAAAAAACTGGTAGCGCACATTGTCAAGACTTTGTGCGCATCATTTTTGGAAGGTAAGTTGGCCATTGAAATCCCTAATTTAAATACGCTGTTTTCGTAAAATTGAACATTCTGAGACTGTTCTATTGTTCCCAAATTGTTATAGGCCAAGAAAAACAAAAGTACAAATCCGATTTAAGACACAAGAGGACCATTTACCACTCGTATGTTTTCCAAGAGATTTACACCAGTGATTCACTCGTGACTGTGCATCATTGTTCAAACGAAAGAGGAAAGTTTGTCTATCCTAATTTCCTAAAGAGGCAAAATTGATTTCCAGAGGGTACAACTCATAAATTTGATGACAAGTGTGATACTAAACTAGGCAAGTGACCTGTTTTTCGTCAGCATTCATTGTTGGATTTCCTTTTTTGGCTTGCAGGGTTTGTGTGCAAATGGATTTTACCATAACAGTTTTCTTTGTTTCTACCAAGCAAAAAAAATCGGATAGTTTTTGTATAACAGTCTTTTCAAACTGGGAATTATCAATCGTTTCCCCCAATATATTACCCAATTCATGTAACAACAAAAAGCAGACGTGTCTGTACATTCACCAATTGTACCTTTCCCCAATTTCTATAGGTTCCTTAAACAAGCTTGTGGAGTTATCCAAAGACATTTTAAACACTTGCGTTTTGCCTGGGCCTTATTTCTTACCTAAAACCTTTTAATTAATCTATCCACACAGTCATGTTTTTTTTTACACTTTCAGACCCAGAAGACAAAAAACATGACTCATTTTATGACCTGGTTTAAAAAAGTATGACATGAGAATATAAATTGTTGCACCGTCCAATAAAAATACCAGAAAAAATTGTATCAGATAATTGAACAATAAAAAAAATCCCATCGTTTTGATTTGATAAAAACAATGTCAGAGTCAATCAGGGCGATTATTGGCAACTCTTCAGCAAGTTGAAATCAAGAAACAAATGGTTAATTGCAAGAAGAATAAAAGATGTGCAATACAGGTTTTCTTTGTGAGCATTCCAAGGTTCTGTTATTTTAGAAAGAGCCAATTGTAGGTTTAACCTTTTGAGACCCAATGTGTATTTATTGGCTATTAAGCCTTCCCGCATAATGCTTCGAATCACGCCAAGAACATCTTTCCCAAAGCTTTTTTATTCTTGTCAGTTAACTCCAAAACTCATATGGTATCTTTCTATTCGTTTATTTGTCAACACGTAATTAGATTGGCAACAGTGATGTTAAAGGCGTGTCATTTCGAGGGTTTCTTTGGTGTCAACATCAAAACTGCCAGTGACATCTATTTGTATTGTAGTATCAATCCTTTGTACTCATGACCATCAAATAATTCTCATAGTTACTTTCCATTTCTTGATTCCCGCCGATTTCCTTTGACATCATGTATATCCCTATGTCCCTCATTTTCGTATATAATCCACTTCCTTTTCCCTCCCACTCTCCAAAAAAAATTATCTCTGCAGCTCAGAATATATCTTTTTATACGTTTATGATCAATTGAAGCCTCCTTCCTTTTAGTAAATAATATCACTCACATCACTTAACACAATGACTCTAATGGCTTATCAACAATACAACCTCCCAAAAACTCCAACTAAAAAAAGACTACTTTTAAACACCCCAAGAGCACCAAAGCCTCAAAGAATGAAACTATCTTCAAGAAGTGGATTAGAGGACTGCCACCATTCCTTAATTGATACCCCCCTTTTCAAGAAGTCCAGAGACTCCCTGAAGTTGATAAATACCGACATATTTGGGAATAAATGTGTCATGTTCATCAAAGAATTGGAAACTGCATCCAAAAAACATAAATCGCCCCTTTCCCCTCCAATATCACATGAAAATTTTGGAACATTGCTACAAGAAAACAGAACTACCGACTCGAATTTCAAATCAAAAGCAAATACGCTGTTCTATGAATCTGATAACCCATTCAACAACTAAACACATTCACGCCACGCAATATCGCAATTAACGACCATGCATCAAATTGTAAATTATAACTAAAAATGAAATATAGCTGGCTAATTCATTTACAAGTAATGATTGACTGCAAATCTGCGCTTCAATGAAAATTGTCCAATCCGAAACCTCTTTGTACTATTACAAAATCAGATACACAAACATATACTTTGATTATCCAAAAGTCTTGCAAATCATTGTAACAATGATTATTCTGTTCACACGAAAATGAAACAATCCACTCAAAAATCTGGCCAATAAACTCGTCTGGCCCAAAAATTTCCTAAATCGCACTTGTAAATAATTCCTTCGTGTTAATATTGTACTTTATTTTTCAATTAATAAATCATATCAAATTTTAACAATTTCTAATATCAATGTTTGATTTTCAACATATCAGAAAGCATATCTAAAGATTTTTGTGCTGGTTCTCCAGCTACTTGTAAAATGTTTTTTGCAAAAACTGCAACAGAATCTCCTAGAATTAATCCTGCCCTAATATCATCGACTTCCTTCAAAAAGAACTTGCTCCCAGTCAAATATTCAACTGCATCAGTATACTTTCGTCCTCTAACCAAAACTTCGAATATCGATTTTGTGTTTGCTTTAGAAAGTTCAAACCCACATTCTTTCAATTCGTCAAGGATGTATCCAAGTCTATACAAATTAATCATTTTTCCTGTGTTTGGATTTTCTGGGTCTGGTGTATAATTCACAAGATCTATTTTACTAATTTTTTCTAGTCTTTGTGTATCAATAGGCATTAATGTTCGCTCTGCCGAAAAATCGTTGCGTTCTGTCCACCCACAAATATCAATCAATACCTTGGCTGTTTCAGTAGATGGTAAAATTTTGCGAATTTGCATTACTTCCCATGCTTGGAATGCAAGACTAGGGTTCCCACAATTCGCATATGCCTCTATCAGTGCATTGTAATAATCAGTGTTCAAATATGGTATTTTGTTTTCGTTTTCATTTCCTGATGTTGGAGGACCTATATTCCTATCCAGGTTTGCTAATGCACAAACGAGTTGAATCCCAGATTCACTCTTACTGTCGCCAAACCCACGAATCAGACATGAATAAATAAATGATGTAATTTGCCTCTTCTCCCCTCTTATAGTTTCCAAAAGCCGAAGTGCATCAGATACATTACCCAAACAAACATGCGAGTCAAACAACAATTCAAGTGCTATTGTTGGTATATCCTTAATTTGTATTGAATCAACAACATGTGACACTTCCAAACCATCTTTGGAGTAAATATCTTCTGATTGCTGTTCTTGTTCAGAATCAGGAATAAGCAAGTTTCCTATTTCAATTACTTGACTATATTCCTTTTCTGAATGGTACGCCTTCATCGCACTGGTATACAAATCAATACAATCGCTCAGTTTGGTTTTATGTGCCTTCAAAAAGGTTTCAAATAATCCAAGTGCAAGTTCAGGCATTAACAATTTGGTAAAAGAGTCCATAACAATAGTTGCTTGCTGAATTTCTATATCGTTCTTGTTTTCAATTCGATTTTCCAGTATTTCTAAAGCGGTTTTTGTATGTTCTAGATTATTGTTTTTGCATAAACATTTGATTATTCCTGTTGTTATCATCACTCCCTTTTGTTTATCATCAACAAAGTTATAAATATCTAATGCAATAGATTCCAAGGTTGTATCCAGATTATTTTGTGGGATTTGTGATATTGCTATCAATATATTTCCGCAAATTTCATCTATTTTTGCATTTTGTTTATACTTGCAAATAAAATCTTTTGCAAAACTTTGAATTTCCTTAATAGAATTTGTAGCCGCCAATAGATCAAAATAGTTGCTGAATATTTTTTGTGTAGGAACCAATCCGAAATTTTCCATATCAGATAATATATTCATAATCCACCAATCTTGCTGCGATTGTGAAACAAGACTTGAAATGTTTTCAAATGATATAGTGCATATATCACCAACGACCGAAATTTCTTTTTCAGTTTCTGTTTCATTAAGGTCATTGTTGATATCAGTTTTTTGGTTCAATAGAGTTCCGAAAACCAGTTTTATTGCTTCGTATGTATTGAGTGCCTCATCGACATTGTTTTCTTTGATTAATGAAGAAAACAACAAGAAGAGTATATGCAACTGTGGTATTAAGTATTCAATCGTTCTTGATTTGTTTATCCCAGTTTGTTTTAGAGCCAAATGTCCAAAATCATTGTTTTTTAAAAGTGGACAAAACTTATTGTATAGAATCTTTATCATATTCGATTTTGGATTTTCGGATGATTCATATTCCAAAACTATATTTCCTGCTAAAACAAATGTTGTTGGGTTAGGATCCAATTCCCCAATTTCTATATTTCCTTTTAAATCTGTATTATGTAAGTCAATACCAAGAAGTGTTTTGATTCCCTGAATTCCAGTTTGCATATCACCAAAAACTAGACATGTTTGAAGAAATTGGTTGACATTGCCGATATCCAAAGTTTTGTCCATTTGCATTTGTTGGACTACATTATAGGATGTTTTTGATGGGTAGTTTACCAAATCTAAAGAAGATAATATCGATGATAGACTGTGATTTCTTGTGCTTGGGACAAAATGTTCGTCTACACCGTTAGTTTCTGGAATGTGTTTACCGCACTGAACGGAATATTCATAAATGGATTGTAGTATAACATCATATTCATTTTTTTCTAATTGTAATCCATTGAAAATCGGTTCGGAATTAATGTTCTTGGTGATATCATGTTCGAGTGCCCATATACGACCAGCAAACAAATGGTTTAGAACTATGGATATCCTATTTCCCCAATGTTTGCCTCCAATACTGTTTCCTACAATACTTTGGAATTTCAATTCGGTTTGTTGGGTTTGTTTTTCGATGAGGATTTGTTGAGCAAACAATTTAACGATTTTCAAAAGAACGAGATCCCGATCAATTAGTATTGAAGCGACTTTATTCATTTCTTTTAAATTTTGCTGTAAATCTAGTTGCTCGGTATATTGTTTCCATGTTGATATATTTGTCTTGTCTGTTACTATATCGATAACAGAATTTTCTGGATCTTCGATAAATGCATACCATGCCTTTTCCGCATGCATAGCATCCAGAGCAACTACAAGTCCTACATAATCCATTGTGTTTCTTTGCCCCTTATATCTCCATTTGTTCACGCTATCAATATTGTTTTTGGTGGGAGATGCAACCTCAATTTTTTCCTGAATAGAATTTTTCGTGCTTGAAATGTTCCAAATGAGGTTTTTTAGTTTACTGTTAAAGTTGAGATTTTTGGTACATGATGAAAATCCATGTCGTTGATTGCCAAGTTTTTTAACAGGGATGTCTATTTTGTAAACTAGTCTAGAATTGTGGATGGGGACTAGATGTTTTGACAAGATTTTTGGATTTTTCAATGCTTTTAAAATAGTAATCATTTGGAAATGTATATTGATAGTTAAAATAATGATCCGATAAAACAGCGAATAATTGGGTTAGGATAACAAATCGAAAATTTTGATCTTTATAAAAAAATTTTAAAGCTGCAAAGAACAAACCAATTTTCTTGATAAAATAATCTATTAAAAATGATACAGGGAATGAAACTCGTTAATTTACGACTGTATCCCAAAAATATTAATCTCCAACTAACCAAACCCCCTATTATCAAATGTTGGCAGAGACAGATATCAAGGATCGCTATACATCCACAAACAAGAATTTTTGGTTCAAGAATATGCCAACCTGCAAGGATCGACAATTTGGTTGGGAAAGCAACAATAAATCGGTTTTATTCGTCAGTAAATGCAGGACATTCGATTGAAAAGATTCGAAATGTAGGTATTATTGCTCATGTAGATCATGGGAAAACTACACTTGTTGATTCTTTATTGAAACATTCGGGTTTGTTGGGAAATGGACCAAATGTGTGTGTTATGGATTCAAATGAATTGGAAAAGGAACGAGGAATGACTATTCTTAGCAAAGTCACATCGTTTATGTATAAGGGAAATAGAATCAATATTGTGGATACGCCAGGCCATGCGGATTTTGGTGGTGAAGTGGAACGCATATTATCAATGGTTGATAGCGTAGTTTTGGTAACAGGTAACCCTATCTTTTGATTTTATAAAATACTGAAATTTTTTGGTGGGTAGATGCTACTGAGGGACCTATGGCACAAACAAAGTTTGTATTGACAAAGGCTCTTCAACGTGATCTTAACCCGATTGTTGTTCTGAACAAAATTGATAGACCAACATCACGTCCAGACGAAGTGGATTCAGAACTTCTTGATTTGTTTATGGGACTCGATGCAACCGACAAGCAGTTAGACTACCCCATACTTTATGCATCTGCAAAACAAGGCTGGTGTACGAAAAGCTTGGCTGATGCACAAGAGTATATAAAGAATCCACCTAGCGATTCACAAATGGGTTCATTGTTGGATACAATATTGGAATATGTTCCACATCCAGAATCGGTAGGGGATTTGGATAGTGAGCCGTTTAGGATGTTGGTTACACAGATCGAACCAAATTCATACCTTGGTAAATGTTATTTGGGGAAAATACAAAGCGGGAGGGTTCGAGTAGGCGATCAAATAAAGGCATTGAAGCCAGAAAGTGGATCTAATAACCAAGAAGTTTCTAAAATTACAAAGATTTTGTTGAAACGAGGTCTTTTAACGGAAGAAATAGAAGAAGGAATTGCAGGTGATATTGTTCTTGTAAGTGGATTGAAATCTGCAAGTATTAACTATACACTTTGTTCTCCTTCTGTAACTGAACCATTACCTTTTGTTGCTGTTGATCCACCTACCGTTTCCATGAGTTTTGGTGTTAATGATTCGCCGTTGGCAGGTAGAGAAGGCACCCAATTGACATCTTCATTGATACGTGATCGTTTGTTGAAGGAAGCAGAAACAAATGTTGCTTTGAATGTGGTATCTGGTAATTCTTCGGAATCTTTTGAGGTTCGAGGTCGTGGTGAACTACAGTTAAGTATACTGATAGAAACAATGAGAAGGGAAGGTTTTGAACTGTCAGTAAGTCCACCGCGAGTCTTGTTACATAAAGATTCTGAGAAGAACTTGGTTGAGGAACCAGTTGAAGAGGCAGTTGTTGATGTCGATGCAGAAATGGCGGGTATAGTGATAGAGAAACTGACGAAGAGGAAAGGAGAGATGAAAAAGTATTTGGAAGTTGCAGATAAAGTCCGTCTTGTGTTTGAAATACCAACTAGGGGGTTACTTGGATACATTAGTGAATTGAAGAATGATACTCGAGGAACAGGTGCACTAACACATTCGTTTTTGAGATATGAAGAATATAAAGGACCTATTGAAAAAGCCAGAAAAGGACCGCTTGTTGCAACAGGACCCGTTGGTACTTGTACATCTTATGCACTGAATCTTATTGAACCTAGAGGGAAACTTTTTATTAGACCTGGTGAAGTTGTTTATCCTGGAATGATTGTTGGTGAGTACAATAAGGATTCTAATGATCTTGAAGTTAACCCAACAAAAGCAAAACAACTGACAAATATAAGAACTGTGCACAAAGATGAGAGGGTCCAGTTGACGCCAGTACAACCATGGACGCTTGAGGAAGCTATAGCATATGTGAACCCAGGAGAGAAGATCGAAGTAACACCTACACAAATAAGGTTGAGGAAACAAGAATTAGATTCATCAAAAAGAAAACTTCTTTCTAGAAAGAAAGGAGGAGATTTTGATTTTTATTGAGTTATTTATAGTTTAGAAATAGATTATAGTTTAGGAGTTAAAACAGGATAAATTGTTCTTTGGTCCCACCCCACTGTGTTTGTGGTTGACATACGTTGTGGTGTAATAATGAAAGATTTTGGTAGTGGATAGTCCCACTCATCAATGTTGTTTGAACCTATTGATGCCCATGTTGATGGATTGATTTTGTATTTTGGATCAGAGTCAAAATCTGCCATAGAAAGCAATCTAGAAGCATCAAAAGTAGAGGGTTCAGTGATTTTTCTAGAGTCGATATCTTGTTGAGAAAGATATTTTTCACTGACTCTTCTGGCAACTTCTCTTCCACATCTGAAACATCTGGGCATACCGTGGGCAGAAAGTCCAAATAAAACCCATTGGCCATCAACTTCTTCGCCGTTTGAGTTGTATAAAGGACCAACATATGGAGCATCATCGTCAGAAAATCCCATGATTCCAGTCCACTCTCTAACATCATAGTAGGTTTGTTCTTTCAGGCCCATATTCATAAAGACTTTTGATTCGAGAGATTCACGAAGTGCTTTACTGAGTTTTGGGTTGACTTCGGCATCATTGGAATTGTCTACTTCCAAAGATTCCGAGGCGGTACGGAAACCTCCATAAATCATGCGTCCGTTTGGATAGTCACGGCGTAGGGCGTACTCGAGGCCTTCTCTTAAACTGAGACCAAAAGGCCAAAGTTTGGGGGTGTTTGATGCGGCGGTTGAGATGACTTGTGCGCGAACTGGAAAGACTTTTGATCTGAAGTGGGGAAGAAGGTGTGATGCGTATGCGTTTGTGGCGTGGATAACATCGCGAGTGATAATTTTTTCTCCTGATTGAGATTCAACGCACCACAACTGTTGGTGGTTTTTTTGGAGTGAAGAAGAAACGGATGCAATTTCTTGTGGTGTTGCATGTCTGATGTTGACTACAGGTGTATAAGTATAAAACTTCAATCCGTTTTCAATTGATTTTTTGATTAGATGCCAAATTATGCGGGCTGGATAAGTTTGCCCACTAGGAATTTTGATTGCACCAACATATTCGGTTGTTCCAAGTTCCTTTTGCATATCTTCTTTGGTAAATATGTGTTGGTTCGTAATTCCCCACTTCTTGGCTTCTTCCAAACTTTTCAAAGCTTCTTCGTATTCCTTTTGATCGGTGTAAACCTCAACGTTTCCAGCAGTTCTGAGTTCACAGTTTATGTTTTGAGATTTTACAAGTTGAACGATCTCATTCATGCCAATTTGTTCAAAAACACGAACAGCGGCAGCTTCCATAGCTCTTCCAGGATAGACTTGAGAATCGAGAAGGAAACCACGATGGTTATCAGGGATGATGTGTCCTCCATTTCTTCCTGTTGCACCACCACAGGCTTCACGGGCCTCTAACATAGTTACGGAGGGGACATTATGATTGAGTTTAGTTTTTGGGTGGGCGAGGAGATGGTAAGCAATTGAAGTTCCAGAAAAACCAGAACCTATAATGACAATATCAGAAAAAGGTGGGAGTGAAGGGGAAGATTTGAACGATTTTAAAGGGTTTTCGTCTAGCCAGACGGATCTGGTGGGGTTTTGGGAAGGAAGTCCTGGGTCTTTGAAAGAAAACATTTTGAAATAGACGAGAAAAGACGGGTTATTTATAACACTGAGAATAATAGAACCAGATTGATTTTAGTGTAATTCCAAAGAATAACTTTACTTTTTGATAAAATGTTGTTGCTTAACCCTACAAACCCTGAAACAAACCAAACAAGGGGTAAAAATATTTTGTCCCAGAAATACAAAAAAAAAGTTTTTTTTGGTTAAAATTGACCAGAAAAAAAAATCTAAAATCAATTACTCCATTGTTGTGATATCAAGACAGAGGATCAATAAATCTTTACAATCTTTATCCAAGAAATCGTTTTAGATATTTTTCAAATGAATAATTAGCTTTCTTGGAAATTTATTTATTTGTTCATTGTAGAAAAATTACATTCTATCTATGGTATCATTCGCTGAAAAGATAAAAAAATAAAAGAAAACTGTTGGCTGATAAAAAAAACTATTTTTAATTGGATTATTTGGCTTGTTTTATCAAATATCCAACAAATCACTTTAAACTATTGGAGAATAAAAAGTGTTTTAGCCAATAGATATATATAAAAATAATGGAAATTAGGAAAATGGAAACAATTTTATAGCAAGTATGTCATATCAAAGAATCTTTCAAATATGTTTTTTAAAGATTTTATTCGAGATTTAGTTTAAAAAGAATTGATTTTTTTAGTATCCCAAGTTTTGTTTTTCAAACAAGTTAAAATTGGATAAAACCTAGAAAAATAACATCCTGTTTATAAACTACATGCCTTTTACATTCAACAGAACCATCAAAAGAGCATTTACATCCGGTACCATCTTCTTTTTCCCCACATAATTTTTCCATTGTTTTCTACAACACAGTTAATAAACAATTCATCAAAGGTTTTATGAGATATAAATTCGTCATAGCTGCACACACAACTCTTGAAATTATCTCCTCATACTACTTGTCCATTATGTACCTCCACACATTCATCAAAATTTTCCATTTTAAAATATTAAAATTCATTTGATACACATTCCCAACTTATGTACTTTTGTTGATAAAACAAAACCAGCAAAAAGTGGCACTTGAACAAATAAATTGAATCGCATGATTATTTAGAAAAGATATTCTCAATTCTTATTTTTATGGATACTGTTTTCGTGAGGAGGATTGGTGTGTTTAAATAATTTTTGAAATATTATAAAAACATCTTGATATTTATTTTCAGATTCTAAAGCCTATGTATGTAAATATGAATGAAGTGAGAATCTATTATAGAAATAAGAGCAATTTTATACATGCAAGTTTTGATTGAAATAAAAAAAGTTTATGCTTAATCTATGAATATTAGTAATTATGAATAATGAAACTATGTTCAACTTGAAATAGACCAAGTTAATATATCATGAGTGCATTTTTAAATCATATATAACAGCTTATTGGGTACGTAAGTTTAAAAACTGCAATGTGAGTAATATTGTTTTATTTTCAAAGAAAATTCAAGTTTGGTTTTGTACCAGTGTTCTTTTATATTAAATCAAGTTTGCATATTTATTGATAGTAGAATTAGGGGAATTGGTTGTTGGAAGAAAATTTCCAAATATCTTTCAAATTAGCTATTAGACAACCCTTTAGTTTTTAAAGAACAATATCTTGGCTAAATCAAGAACTTTAAGAGAAACCAAAACCAAAAATTTTATTTCAATCCTCTATTTTATCTTATCTGGCTTTGAAATATGAATATTTGATACAGAATTCTGGAATTAAGATTGTAGTAAGATTAATAGCGATTGGATAAATATAGTTTTAGAACAAGATAGATGTGAACACATAAAATTGGAATTTGGTTTTTGCATGCAATTTCTTCTATTTTGGTGTTGTGTATAGTACAGCACAAAGGGCCCATTCTTGAGCAAAGTTGGAAGTTATTGGATAAAATAGTAAAAACGTAAATCTCTTTATTGTGAAATTTTTGTAATGCTTAGACGCAAAACTTTTTTTAGTTTATTTTTAGTTTGAATGTAAACTGACATTTTTTTGTCATCGTATTGTAATTTTAGATGAAAAATTTTGATTGGATATAATTTTTTTTTCCGGAATAAATCTAAATGGGAATTTTTTTTTTCATTTTTATGAGAATTTAGATGGTTATACATGAAAATCATAATAAAAACATTGTTGACGAATAAAAAAATTCTACTGAATCTAGTTTTTTCAAAATACATTTTTGTACTTTTTGGAATACTTGTAATTCTATTAATAAAATTTCTTTTCGAGGAAAGTCTCTCTTTACTAGAAAAACAGACAAAAACAAAAGATTTAATGTATTGAAACAATGTTAAATTCCAGTTGTCCTAAATTGGGTTCGAAGCAGGCACAGTTTACAAAGTTAATACTGAATACAAAATACAGGCTTGTTTTTTATCAGGACACTTTTATTGAAGTAATTAGTTTTACTATATATGGGCTAATGAATGAACACTTTTTATTGAAACGAAGATGGCCTATTGGCACAGAACAAAAATCTTAGAAAAAACGCAATTTGAAACTAGCAAGATTTGGTTTAGTGAATTTAGCCGAAAAAGTTATCGCGATGAATCCTCCAATGAAAAAAATACTTGGTTGCTTGACAGGTCTCAGCTAATTGGAGGTTATCCTATTTGCGGATATTAGTTTGGTGATGGATAAATGTAGTCAAATTAGGAAAATTGTATCAAAGAAACAGTTTACGGTTATATTGGACTAATTGCGATATTTGATAAAATGTGCTATGGTACTTTGGAATTGAGACATTTGAAAGAAGAGAATAAAACAAGACAGGAAGCGTCAACAGCCAGAAATGGAAAAAACAGCACAGATGTCAAATAATAACTGTATGCAAAATAGTGAAACAGATTGACGCAAATAATATCGGCTTTGTCGTTTGACAAACTGACTTGACAATCCTCAATCTAAAACGGAAGTTTCTATTGCTTAGCTTTGTATCTAAACAGAAAAGACATTACAAACTGCCGCAGAATACTTTGTTTGTAGCCAAAGATGGCAAAATTGACAAAGTATATTAAGCCAATAGTCTGCGCACAAAAAAAATCATAACAAAAACTCGGCTGAATTATTTTCGCGGCAATATCACCGCATATCTCATATCGGAAATCTAGAAAAAGGAGCGAATCAGTTCTCTGGAAACTATCAATCCATCTATCAGGACAAGCGAGTTTCAGAGGACAAAAATAGCTGCTCAAAAGACAAAACAAGGCTCATCTGCTTTAGTCTATATTGTCCTTATTTGTGGAACGTTTTTCTCTGTTTGTCGCAAACTATTCCACCAAATCACATTCCATCTTCTTTTCTTATTCCAATAGTTTTCATCCCCGAAAAATTGCCCACGTTTTTTACCCGATAAATTTTCCTCCAACTTTCCCATCCCTTCGTAATATTCCTCTGTAGGATAACATAACATAATATTTCTTACTTAAGTAACAGCCTTCCCAATTTTCACCCA
>MBFT01000399.1:1533-11789 GCA_003086725.1 Furculomyces boomerangus | reverse complement strand
ATCCGTTTTAGTGTCGTCTAAAGAACCACCGACATCATTTTGTACCTCAATATCTACAATCAATTTTTCATCTTGTTTTTTCTTCATATTTTTGTCTATTTCTATAGGCAAGGATTTGTTCAAGGTTGGCTCAACTGCTTTCTGTTTATTCTTGCTTTCAATGACATTTTTCTTTATTTCTTTAGATTTTGGTTCTACTATGGTATCAGTCAAAAAATCCTTTGGTTTTAAATCCAAGTTAATATTACTAGTATTTACATTAGCTTTTTTTGGAAGCCCCTTCATTTCTACAATTTTTACAACAGATGTTTTTTCATTTTTGATTCCAATCTCAGATTTTTCCTTTTTCGATGAATCAATAGTACTATTCGTTTTATTGTTGATTGGATTTTCTTTTGGGTTTACTATAACATCCTTTTTATTTTTATTTGTTTTTGGATCCTCTAATATAATTTTTCTATTTTTAACTTTTTTCTTCTTCTGTTCTGTTTCAGCATATACCTCCATAATATCTGCATAAGTTCTTGGTCTTTTTATTGATTTATTTTCTGGTTCTTCAATATCTGTATTTTGGTCCAAACTTTTTAAAAACACTGTATTATACTCAAACTTTTTTGTTTCTGGCTGAATGATGTTTCTGTGCGCTATATCCTCGTTTCCATTATCTAGATTTTTTAGAGGCACAGATTCATATTGAAAACTTCTTTTTTTTGAAACAATACTCGGTTGTTCTATTATGTAATTATCTTCAAAACTCTTTTTCTTCCTTTTCTTATTTTCACTGATGCTAGTTATATCGGGCATGTTTAAAATACCAGTAGTATTTTTTTCATCCACAATTTTCAGTATTTGGGCTCTATGTTGCTTAATAGGAAGATCTTCCACTTTAATTTTACTTTTCTCTTTGAATTTTTCAAGGGCAGTTGTAATTACGTTTTTTTGAAGACCTTCTTGCCCAATTACTTTATTTAAAAGATCAGATGTTGCATTATTCCATATACCCACAACTCCTGAACCATGAACACGAGCTTTTATAGTAAGATTTCTATCCATAGTAAGTAGTGTTGCAGGTTTCCCCTCATGTATCATAAAGTATCTACAACAATCCAAAATTATATCATCCTCAGTTACAGTCCTAGCTTCATTTGGACTCAAAAGTGATTCTTCGATAGTTTGACCACGTAAATTGTCATTGGTTTTTCTTCCTACTTCTTTACATAAATATTCTATTGCTTTGTTTGCTTGATTGTGTAGTAAATTCATCCTGGCATTAGTTTCTTCACTCAGCTTTGCAGAGCGTCTGGATCTTCTATTGGATTTATGTAAGTTATCTATTTCTCCTAAGACCACCCACGGAACAATTATTTCAACTCGTGGTTCAATAGTTTCTCTTGCTAGATTCACGAGTTCCTTGAATTTGTTCAAAAAGGATATCAAGTAATTTGTATCTACAACTACTACTGCAGCAGTACTTGGTGTTTTCCCGGAATTTGTGTCGTCATTCTTGTTTTTTAATAATTTTTTGCTGTTCGTTAATATTGAATCAATGAACTTTTTTGAATCTATAGTTTCATCTTGGTTTTCTAGTGGTTCGTTTTTGTTAGAACGATATTGGTTCACCTCATTAACAATTTGGTAAGCCGCTTCTTCGCTATCAATATCCATGCTCCAATCTTCTAGATCATTTTCCATTCTGTAATATTAAACTGTTAAATTGAAATTTTCTAATGGAGTTTTTTTTCTTACCAAAAGCAGGAACTTTAAATCAAAGCTACCAAATTGTCTAAATGGTCTACAACCATTGGATGATTCATCTTAAACAATTTTCGCTTTTTTTTTTTTTTTGTAGATATGAATCAAACTTGAAAAAATTTGAAAGTTCACTAATTTTTTTATTTTGTGTGCTAGACAAAAGTTGCAAGATAAAACAACTAAGAAAGACTTTGTTATTTAGGAAGGCTAAAATTTTATTTTTCTGAAGTAGGAATATCAGATCATGGATAACAATAATCATTTACAAGATGTACAACTCAATGACAGATCAAAAAAACACAAAAAGAAGGACAAGAAAAAAGATGGAGAGATCAAATGTCATTTTTATGTTACTATCAAAAAGAGATACTGTAAATTGATACCAAAAGCTGGAAATCTTTATTGTGGCGAACATTCAGTTTTTGAAGAAAACTCTACAACATTGGATCAAGACCCCAAAAAAGCTAAAGGGATTAGAGTTCCTTGTCCATATGACACATCACAGTAAATACTCTTTTTTTTTACATTTATGTTATAATCTTACTATCATTTTGTATTTAAACTAGTACCGTTGATTTGAACAAACTTGAAGTTCATATGAAAAACAAGTGTAATTCAAGACCAAAAGAATTAAAAAGCTCATACTTTAAACGAGATGCCAATATGAGTGTTAAGGAACCAGAGCTACTAGATATTGAACCGAATTATCCAAATACATCTGAAACCAAAGAGGCACTGGAAAAAATTAAACAGGATATCATGACAGAAGATGGCTGGTCATCAGGAAATGCTAGATTATCTGTTGATCCTGGGGAACTTCGGTACACCAACAAGAAATCTGTACTTTATGGTGATTTGAATGCAATATTGAATCACAAAGAAAATGTTGATGAAACTAAAGAAACTCTAGAAAACAATGAAAACATTGGTGAAAAACCTTCAAAGAAAATAAAGCTTGATCAAATAAATAGTGACACTAGAGATAATAAAAATGAGTCATTATCTGAAAAATTACTTTTAAATGATTCTGAAATTGAAAAGCTTTTTGAAACTATAAAGTCAGCTGTTAGTAAAGAGATTTCACATTTGAAAGAAAATACAGATACAAACACAATGAAATGCAATACAAGTATACTAGAAACTGATTCAAAAGAAGATAAAAATAATATCCTTCATAATATTGATGATGCATTTAGTGTCAAAATTCTATCACATCATGTTATAGATGGACATAAAGAAGTAAAGACCAATATTAAACATATTGCACAACATTCTTCTCTTGTTGGACATTTGTCAGAGAATAATTTGCTTAGTTCGGAATATAGATATATTGAATTTGGGGCCGGAAAGGGTGAGCTCAGCAGATGTGTTTATGAAGCACTGGGTTCAGAAGCCGAAAAAACAAAATTTGTTCTTATTGATAGGAAAAATTTCAGAAATAAATGGAAAGGCTTAAATGATCAAGTAAAGGATTCACCCAAGGAAAAACAAACCAAAGAAACAAAAAATGATTCAAATATCATACCCCACGATGGTTTCCAAAGAAATACCAGCAGAATACAAATTGATATTCGTGATTTAGATATATCAGGATTACCAGAACTTAAAAAACCAGCAATACAAGTTATCAATGATTCCAAAATAGGAAATCCCATTGATTCAGATACCAATCTATACCCGATTGTAGCATATTCTAAACATCTTTGTGGTGCTGCTACAGATTTGGCTTTAAGGTCACTAGAAAACTACCAGAAAAATGGTGGAAAAGTTGTTGGAATTGTTTTTGCACTTTGTTGCCATCATGTATGTAAATATTCCATGTATTCAAATCAGCGATACTTGTCAAAATACTTGTTAGATTTGTCTGATGGATCTAATGATTTATCTACACAAAGCGCACCAGCCTTATGGAGCCCGAAAATAAGAAAAAGTGTTATTATTGTATCTAGACTTAGTAGTTGGGCAGTTTGTGGTTGGAGTACAAGTAAAAATAATCAGGATGAAGGACAAAACAGAACCAAAAAAGTATTATCAGATATTAAAATCGGTAATAACAGCCTCCAAAACAAAAACATTGAACAGAAAATACTTGTAGGAAGGTATTGCAAAAGGTTTTTTGATTTGGGAAGACTAGAATTTACAAAAAATAACCTCGGATTTGCAAACTCTAATCTTGTAGTTTATACGACACCAGATATTTCTCCAGAAAATTTGGCTCTTGTTGCAGTAAGCCAAGATATTAAAATTGAATAGAAAACATTTATTCTTTTTTTCCCAAGTTGTTGTATAAACAAAAACGCAACTTTAAAAAATATTAGAAATATCAGCTTTTTCTCGTTTTTTATTGGTTTAAATTGTTGATTTTACAACCAGCAAATAAAATTGTTTGAAAAAAAAACTTGATTGTGTTTTCAACTTTGACCAAAACAAAGGATATTGCAGGAAAGTACTGAATACAATCATAAATTTTTTTTGAAATAGAATTATTGTTTGGAGATGTACAACAAGAATGCAAAAAGTTTTACGGTAGTAGACAAGGAGAATCCAACTTTACATTCATTGAATCCAAATTATTCTGTTCAGAAACAAAATCTGAATGTAGCAAGTACAAAAAAACTAGGAGCGAGGGAGCAGAAATTAGGTGATTTAAATGGAACGAAACAACTAAAAAACGCGTCATTTATGACACCAACAACGTTCAAATACAAGAATAAAGAATCCGAGACTATAAACTTTTCAATGAGAAAAACCTTGTTCAATGGAAACAGAAAAATGGAGGGTACAACTCAAATAGGAAATCTGGAACAAAAGTTAGAGATTTTGAATGCAAATACAAGTAATGAAAACGATGAATTCGAAATAGAATATGCACCACCACATTTGGAACAATATGGGTTACAGTTTGATCCGATAGAAGCTTTTGATGGAGACTTTGAACCCAATAATATCCTTCTACACACAAAAACAAATCATTATAGTGAATCAATTCATCTTCCCGAATATAATTTCTTTGATTGCAATTTCAAAAACCCGTTTCTTGAGATACATTCACATTCTGCATATGAAAATGAAAACTTGGAGATTTTTGGCGATATGAACTTTGAAATAAATACAGAGCCTATACTTTTTAAAAACTATAGCTTGATGCCGAAACCGAAAAGTATAAACTTTTAACAGAAATATATATTTTCATAAGTATTAAAAGGTTTTAATAGTATCTTTGGAGTTAAAGTAGTTTCAATAAATTGATTTGTATATTTTATAAAAAACTATTTTGAAACTTCTGCTGTTTTGAGGATATCGCAGAATATTCCAAATGAAGTAACTTCAGCACCAGCACCAGCTCCTTGGATGGTCAATGGATTAGGAAAGTATTTAGTTTTAAATGAAATGATATTATCCCCAGGGCTTAAACTGGCAAATGGGTGTGATTTGGGGAAACTCTTTAATTCAACTCTGTAATCTTTGTTTTCGATATCGATACTAGCAACATATCTAAGAACTTCACCTTTTTCATATGCAGCTTTGTTTAAAGCTGAAAAGTGGTCATCAAATTCTGGGAGTTTGCTCATAAATTCGTCTGCTGTTGGTGTTGGACGAAGAGGTTCAGGAACAATGTTTTCAAGTGCGAGTTGGTCAAGCTCGATATTTGCGCCAGAAATTCTAGCCAAAATGGTAGCTTTCCTTGCAACATCAAGACCACTGAGGTCGTCTCTTGGGTCAGGTTCTGTGAATCCATTAGCTTTTGCAATTTTGACAATTTCAGAAAAGGGTTTTCCGTTTAATGTGCCATTAGAAAACTCGCAGAATAGGAATGATAAAGTACCAGAGAGAATACCCTCAACCTTTATTATTTTATCACCAGAGTCAACGAGATTGTTCAAAGTTGATAAAACTGGGAGACCAGCGCCAACTGTAGCCTCGTGGAGGATTAGTGGAGCACCCTGTTTGGTTCTAAAAGCTCTAAGTTGGTTCCACAAATCAATACTTCCGGAAAATGCCTTTTTGTTTGGAGTAATAACGTTGAAACCGAGGTTGAGCCATTCCAAATAATTATTAGCAATGCTTTCGTTTGAAGTACAATCAATTATGGCAGTTTTTCCTGGTACATGTTTTTGTGCCAGTTGTTTAATAAAGGCCGGAATATCTGCGGGTTGGGCCTTATCAGAACTGATGATTGATTTCCATTCGTTAGGGTTTATAGGAGAAGAGTCGCCAAAAATCATTTTTCTGGAATTAGTGATAGCAACGAGCTGGATGGGGACAGTAATTGCACGAAGTGATTGAGAGTAATCGTGAATCATTTTGATCAGAGCTTCGCCTACAAGGCCTGGTCCTACAATAGCTACAGACAACATTTTTCTTTGTTTTTTGATTATTTGGATGAGGAAAAAGAAAAAGGGTAAAAGTTAAAGTAATAGTTAGCTTCCAATGAAATAGAACTGGATTTTTATCTGATCAATAATGAGATGAAAACGATTTCTTGTATTTTAACTGGACAAAAAAAAAACATTTTATTTCATAACATTTCAAATGGTTGAACCATTTCACTATTATTCTGGTTTGGCTCAAGTGTATTTTGTTTTGTGTTGCAAAACTTTTCTGATAACTGGAAACGTAAACTAAATGAGCTCATACTGATTGTTGATGTAATTGGCTTTTTTCGATCTGACAAATCAAATATCGTTCTTTCTGAATCAAACAAACCAATGAAATACCTCCGAAAAATCAAATTTTTTTCAAAAAAATAACAGAAATGTAAATTGGATCTCTTTCTCAATCCTATTTTTCATCTCGTTTTCTGATTGATGTCCTTACTTCCAAGTAGAATCACCTTCATTATATCGAGATCAAAATTTTTGTCTACTCAATTACGAATCACTTCAGTTCAATCTTTGATTTTTCCGGCATTATCTAGAAATCATTTTACTTTTCAAACGAATCAATTCACAACACAAAGATTATTTCATAGTTATCCTAACCTCAAAAAAGCTAAATCAAAAAAAATGCCACCAAAGAAAGTTGTTAAAGAAGAAAAACTTTTATTGGGGAGACCTTCAAACAATCTCAAAATCGGTGTTGTTGGGCTTCCAAATGTGGGAAAGTCCACCTTTTTCAATGCAATCACAAACTCTGCTGTAGCTGCAGAAAATTATCCTTTCTGTACAATAGGTATTTAGACTTTCGAAATTTACTTTATGTTATAAATTATGTAATAAACTTTGATTTTATGATAATAGAACCAGAAGAGTCAAGAGTTGCAGTTCCAGATGAGCGTTTCGATGATCTTTGCAGGATATATAAACCTGCATCAAAAGTTCCAGCATATTTGACTGTTATTGATATTGCGGGTCTTGTAAAAGGTGCTGCTTCAGGAGCAGGTCTTGGTAATGCTTTCCTTTCACATGTCCGCTCAGTTGATGCAATATTCCATGTGGTTCGTGCATTTTCTGATCCAGAAGTTACACATGTTGAAGGAGAAATTGATCCTATTCGTGATATGGAAATCATTCATAACGAACTCAGACTTAAGGATTTGGAGGTTTTGAAAAAGTATGTGGAAACAGGAGAAAGGGCAGTGACTCGTCTTGGTACTGGAGGTACAGCAGCTGATAAAGAGAAAAAGGAGGAGATTGCTATTCTAAAGAAAGTTTTGGAATTTTTGGAGGCAGGGAATGATGTTCGTAAAGGAAATTGGACAAACAAAGAAGTTGAAGTTATTAACCAGCAACATTTCATTACTGCAAAGACAGTTATTTATTTGGCAAATGTCAGTGAAAAGGACTATATTCGCAGAAAGAATAAATTTCTTCCAAAAATCAAGGAATGGATTGATAATAACAATCCTGGGGATCTTTTGATTCCATTTTCAGCATCTTTTGAGCATGGTCTTACATTGATGGAACCTGAAGCTAAAGCTGAACATCTCAAGTCACATAATGCAGTTTCCATTCTTCCAAAAATCATTGTTTCGGGGTATACTGGTCTTCGCCTCATATACTTTTTCACAGCTGGTGCAGATGAGGTACGTGCTTGGACTATTAGGAAGGGAACAAAGGCTCCACAGGCAGCTGGTACTATCCACACAGATTTTGAGAGGGGATTTATTATGGCGGAAGTGTTTGGTTACGACAGCTTGAAAGAGTTTGGAACAGAGGCAGCAGTTAAAGCAGCAGGAAAATACACACAAAAGGGGAAGGAATATGTTGTAGGGGATGGGGATATAATCTTCTTCAGGTTTAATGTTACAGCAGACAAGAAGAAGCGTTAAATGAAGCTTTCTTTATTGGATTTTGAATATAAAGAAGAAAATCAACTAACTTTGAGATCTTGAAGTGAACCGTTTTCGATGTCGTATATCCAACCATGGATATTTAATTCTTTACCTGATTTTTTGGTTTTTTTTATAATATCCAAGGAGTTGATAATGTCTACATTTCTTTTTACGTTGAGCTCAGATAAAGCTTGGTTTTGTTGTTTGTGGGTTGGTAAAGCATCGATTGTGGGTTTGTTTTTATTGTATAAATCAGCAATGGGTTTAATCCAATCAGAAATGGGGCCATTTAAAGAGTTATATTTGAATGCAGCTTCCATTGCACCACAGAAAGTGTGTCCAACAATAACAATATGTTTGATTTTAAGAGTTTCAACAGCAAACTGAATGACAGCCAAAGAGTTTGTGTCTGTTGTGGATAAAGAGTTCCCTACATTTCTGAGGGTGAATACACGACCAAAGTTCGAGCCAGTTAGAACGTCGGAACAAACTCTAGAATCAGAACACCCTATCCACAAAATTTCTGGAGTTTGGACAGCAGTCATGTTTTCAAAGTAGCTTGAATCGGCTTTGGTTTTGTTTTTGGCCCATTCTTTATTATATTTGAGGATTTGTTCGGGCAGGGAAAGTGCTGGAACTGGTTTGGGACTATTATGAACATATTTTATATTGGGAGGAAACTGTTGTTTGCGAATGCTGTTTAGAAGGCTGGCAGTATAACCTCTATGGATGCGGATAGGTTTGGCTTGAAAGATTACTAGGAATAGAAATAAACAGTTAGAGATACAGGTATTGAATAGGACTAGCAGCTATAGACGAAAGGTGATTTACACTTTGTGATACTGGATCTTTGAAGAGTGGAGAAGGCCCGGGAGTTCATTTTTGGGTTTAAAGATAGCTTTGGATAAGCAGGAAATAGAGTTTTTGTACTCTTTATATCGTATTGTCTTTGTACTTTGCGTTGTGTTGAGGGTGATACTCCTTTAGTGGCTATTGGTTGTCAATAGGCCGACTTTCGAGTCAAAGAATTTTCAGGCAATAAGATTTTTGTTGGATTTATGGTGTTATCTTGTTATTAAACATGAGATAAATGGGTTGTGGCCAATAGAAAAAGAATGAACTGTTTGCTTGTCTGAAAATTTGTAATAATGATTTCCCGTTTAGATTTGTGGAACGTGACGTGCCTCCAAAAATAGCACAAATTGATTTGTTTATCCTTCTCACCTCACAAGATATGTACAATTACAAATAAGGTGATATGTAGTCTTAGATAACAGCCCACAAATAAATACCCTTTTCACCCCACTTTCAAAACATTCTTCTCTCCCAAACCTTTATCATGGAAAGCTTTACAAAAGAAGTACTCCAACACAACCGCTCCTGGGCCGACTCTATGATCCAGAATGACCACTTCTGCTTCTCTGATATGTGCACTGGCCAGACTCCAAAGATTTTGTGGATAGGTAATACCGCTAAACCCAGCATATTCCTCTAAACTCTCTTCTCTCAAACAGGGTGTTCTGATTCTAGAGTTGCCTCCGATACGATCACAAAAACATGTACGCTCCTTCCTAATAATAAAAACGTTCAATTGTTCAACTACTAAACTATTACATAATAATATAGGCCCTGGGGAAATTTTCACTCATAGAAACATTGCAAATACCGTTCACCCAGACGACGAAAACATTCTGTCTGTAATACAGTACTCAGTCAGTGTACTAGGCGTACAGGATATTGTTGTTTCAGGTATTATATCAGCCACATTATTTCCCTGTCTCTACTCTCTTGCTAAACCTACGTTCGTACAATACAACTTTTTGACCTTTTCTTGAAAACAATATAGGACATACATATTGTGGTGGCGTCGATGCATCAATGGATTCTGAAAATATATCAGGACCAATTTCAAATTGGTTGAAACCAATAGTTGAGCTCTACAACCAGAACAAAGATGAAATCGATGCTCTTCCAACTAGTGAAGAGAGAAATCTTGTTTTAGGTGAGCTGAGTGTCAAGCAGGCAGTGGATACTGTCAATTCTCTGGATATAATTAAAAGCGCAAGAAAGTCTGGAAAGACTATAAATGTTCATGGGTGGATGTTCCATATGGAAAATGGCAGACTTAGAGATTTGAAAGTAACAAAATCCGAATAAATTTATCTTTAAAACTATATTATCATATCAATAGTATATCACCCAAGACTATTTGAAAATTTAAGTTTATTTG
>MBFT01000398.1:24733-37501 GCA_003086725.1 Furculomyces boomerangus | reverse complement strand
CATATACTAAAATATCTATCAAAGTTATTTTAAAACAGTCCTAAACTTCATCCGAAAATCCCAAACACTAAAAATCCCAAAAACTAGCATCATCTAACATCAAAATGATCAATTCTCCTCAAAACATTGAAGCTGAAACAAATAATCCTGAATACTTGAAGATTCAGTATGAGGATTTTTTGAAAAATTCCTTCTCTGGGATAGAATATGTGTTGAATTCAATACCAGAACTACAAAAGGAAATTAATAAAACCCCAATCTTACAAGAGAATAATCCAAATTTGGAAGCTAAAAACATAGAAAGCCCCAAAGATGAATACCAAAATCTATCCAATGAAAAATCAAGCACCTCGATGGATCTAAATGCTGTTTTAGAAGACAAAAAACTACGATTAGGTCAGCTATTATCTGAAACTGATGAAATCTATAAAAAAGAGGTAAAACTTAGTTTTTATTCTACACTCAACCTAAGACCCCTCAGTTTCTTCAAATTTATATGTTTTCTTGTTACAAATCCGTGTTTCTAAAATTCCAAATAGTCTTTTTTTTATTTCTTTAAAACGATATTCAGATTAACACATTTTTTTAATTATTATAGATATCAAATAATCAGCTAGAACTCTTATCACAGTTTACTGGGATCGGATATCTCGAGGATTTGATTCAAAGTTTAAAAGAACAAACCATCGAAACAAAAATCCAAGCTCAAAAGTAATTACCTTTTTTTAAAACGAGAAATCTTAAACCCCACTTTGTGTTCTTTCTCACATTGTATTCCCTTAAAGCTTGAGAAAATTCGACTTCTTATTTATTAACAAAACTGAATACTTTTACTTTAGAATCCAGTATCAAATCAGACTTCCATTGGACCAAATGAAGTCACATCTAAACCAAGTATCAAACCTGAAAAAAACTTTGGAAATTGTCAGGGCTATTACAAGAATTATTCAATCAATTCAAAGGCTAGTTGCTCAATTTCCGGACAGAGAGCTACAATTGTTTAACAACGCCAAAATTTTTGAAAGTGAAAAGAAAAAATTAAATACAAAACACGGATACAAACCAGACAAAATACAGCAAGCTCTGGCAATGTCAGCCATCAGTATTACAGATATAAAAGAACTTTTGTCAAAAAAAAATCTGGATAAGATCCACATGATAAGCTTATTGATCAATCAACAAGTTTTACCTAGAGAAAAGGTTATAATACAAGAGTCAACTCGTTTAATGGAAAATGGATTCGATAATCTTCGAATGCTAGATGTTAGTTTTGGACTCCAAGTTTTTTACAACTTGGGAATCATTGGAAAAAAAGGTTCTGACTGGGTTAATAGTCTAACTAATGATATTAATTTGCAAATATCCGAGATGATAGATACCAAAAGCTTGATTAAAAGAATTGGTAGAGGTTAGATTTTTATATATATTGACTTTGCGACTGATTAATTAATGATCTTTTATTTAGGTCATCAAAGTGGAAGACATGATTCTGACTTTAAAAATGATAAATCAATTTCAGACTCATTGTGGGATTCCTTGAGAAAAATTTCATTGTCAGTATCTATTGGGTCTCAAAAAATTAGCTTGATGGAAAAGGTCTTGCAAGGAAAAAAACATGTTAAAAATGCTTCTTCTTTTTATAATATTTTGGAGGATGGAGATGACCATTGTAATTTTGAAAGTGAGATATCCTGTTATTTGAATAACAAAAGCGTAACTGATTTTTGGTGGGAATCCGTTTCCTTTGAAATCAATAAGAATCTTGGATATCTTAAAGAAAATCAAACACTTTGGCAAATCTTTTTGCAACTATATCCACGATTCTGCCAATTAATTTCAAGTTGCCTGAGACCAGTTTTTGGATCAAACTCTGAAATTATAGTATTCGATACCATTATACCAGAAACAGTAGATATTTATTGTCTCAATGTTTGGAGCAAAATGGAGCTTTTTCTCAACAAGTGTATTAGCTCACAGTCGTTACTTCAGTTCAAAATCAAATACATTCAACAGATCAATGTATCTGGAATTTCTCAAACTTTAGGATCTGACAGCAACTTACATTACTCTCACAAGCATGACTCCTTGATAAATGACAGCTATCTGTCTAATTCTCCCGAAGAAAGAAGAATTTTTAGGCTCCTAAAATCCACTATGAATGATCCTTTGGGATCTGATAATCATATATCAAAAAATCCACAAACTTCAGGTTTAGGAATTGGTTTAAATATGGGATCAAACTCAATCACAAATTCTACCAAAAGGATTAGCATTACTAATGTAGTTGATTCCAAAATGGTTTTAGGCTTATTGAGAGCTATAGAAACCGAACTAGAAGTTGTTTCTTCATATCCACCTCTTTTGGTAGATATAAACGAGATTTTGGAACTTGTTATAATGTGTTTGGTTGACGAAACCTTTTGTAGAATTGATGATCTTATAAAATCGAAACCAAAAAACGGACTTTTTGGAGAGTATATTAATCAAACTGAAAACATCAGTGGCCGAACAGGATCCAACAAAGTATTTGAACTTATTACCAAACATCTTAATCTTTTGATTGATATTGCTGCATATTTATCTCGGATTGGAAACGGTGGTATAATTAACAGCACAAAGGCTAATAATGAAATGCAGAATGATATTCATGTTTCATTATCACAATCCTCGCTTGGAGGTAAACTTGAGTCTAGAGTTACGAATCGGTCATCTACAGCTCCTGATTTCAAATTTGGTGACATGATAACTTGTATTTTGGAAAAAGTGAATGATATGATTGGAAAGATTTTCAAAGATGCTTCTTCGATAATAATTTCAGAAATGGTTAAAGTATTTGCAAAACATCTAGATACAGATTGTGTTGCTAGTTCTATGGTAACTCTTACTGGAAAATGGGTGGAAAAGAACAAGGTGAATTTTCTCATCCAAGCTATTAGCAAGATTTTTGGACTTTTGTCTACAGATATTGTTAAACAGTCAAGATCAGCAGCAGTAGCACCAGTGGTAATATTTTTTTTGAAGAGGATAATGTCTATGTTTGTGGGAATTGGAAGTGTGATTTTTCCACTTGATGAGGAGTTGATTCTTCAATTAGCTTCCTTTGCATCTCAACTTGAGTTTGAGTGTACTCAGCTCTTTAATTCTGCAATGGGCTTGAATGATGTAATTACACAATCTGTTCAACTTGATTCCAATACGAAAACTTTGGTTATCACGGATTACCATTTAAATCCTCAATCTGTTTTGAATATCTTGGAAGTTGTAAACGAAATCAAGAAGGGACAAGTCTCAAACACTCTGAAACAAACCTATAAAATAGAAAATATTGGAAAGCCTTACCTTTCTATCCGTGCTTTCAGGCAGCTTGTTTTTATTCCAAAAGAATCACTTTTAGAAATTCTTTATAACCAACCCAAAGTTATAAATACCATAAATGGCAATGGATCAAATAACGATATCATTAAAAATGATATGAACGGAAAAGAGACAACTGTAAAGTATTCAAAAGTGGTCCAGAATATTCAAGAGAAATTTGGATTTATAGATGATATTGAGATATCAGTTGTTGTCAACCATGTCATTGCTAGGGCCATTTCAATTATCTACTATTTGGATGATCCACTGGTTGCATTTTTAAAAAAGAAAGAAAACTCTAGAAATAAGCAAGAAATAAGGAATCGGGATTATAAGGCCAAATTATTGGAAAAATTGATCGATTCATATTTTAAATGTGATATTGAAGAAGTGAAATACGGTATTGAAGACTCTCTGGAATACATTTCTGGACTTCCATATCATTTAATCAATCCAATTTTTGAAGAGCTTGCAAAAAAAAAAAACTTAACAACAGAGTCTATCTTTAATAAGGCTGTTGTGTTTGATTCACATCTATCAAAAAAGGTTACAGATAGTCCTGTTTTATTTGCTGCATCAATAGTGGCATTATTAAATTCTGGAGGATATGAAGTTGTGGTGAGTGTGAGCAAATTCTTAAAAAACCGAATCAGGCTATTTAGAGAAGTGTTGAGTTTAGTATTTGATGGAGTTGTTGAACTTGGAAAAGATGAAGCTATCTTTGAAGAAAGGAGTTTATGGAACTCCACAAGATACCCAGCCAGTATAAACGAAAGAAAAAAAGAAAGCTTTGATATCGATCCCCACAGTGATAGAGAAACTACTGCTTTATTAAATTGTATGGTGGTTTTGGGTGTTTCTCTGGCCTGTGAGTATTCCAACTAAACGCATATTTTATATTAGGAATGTATTTTGTTCAATAAATTTTGGTAGAAATGAAATGTTTCCACTATTAGAGTTTATATTGTACTTTTATTAAAGACTTTGAGTGGCCAATGAAATGCGAAAATGTGTTTGAGGTATGTGAATTGTGTCAATGTTGTGAAAATGGCTTTTACAAACAATAGCATATTTACTTTTGGTTATTGAAAACTAAAAATTACATTTTAAAATTCATAAACTCTTTCAAATTTATCTTTAGATTTTCTTTATCACACATTTACAAAATTTATCAATCTGAACAATTAAAAACATTCAGTAGGATCATCAACTTGAACAAAAACAATCTTTTCTATTACTACAAAGATGCTTTTCAAAAGCATATACTTTCATAGGCGCTTTTACTACCAAATTATTTTATACTGTCTAGTTTTTGTAGCACTTTCTTTAGTCAATGCAAAAGATGTTGGAGTTACTGAAACGCTCGTCG
The DNA here is from genome assembly GCA_003086725.1 of Furculomyces boomerangus. NCBI lineage: Eukaryota > Fungi > Kickxellomycota > Harpellomycetes > Harpellales > Harpellaceae > Furculomyces > Furculomyces boomerangus. Next base: position 32,778 of record MBFT01000398.1, on the reverse strand, counting down.
ATAGTAAAGTCTCTCAACTTTATCGGTTCAAAGAAAGCAACACTTATTTGGCTTTAGATAACATTGAAGGTGTGTTATTAATATCAGATGACAGTGGCAAAAATTGGAAAAAAGTAGACCAGATTAAAGAAAAGAATGTCTACATGTATGAACATCCTTTTGATAGAAATACTCTTTTCATAATAGGCCAAGGAAAAAAACATTATTTGACAAAAGATTCTGGAGCCAAATGGCATGAGTTTGAAGTCCCTGCAAAACCTTCAAAAACAACTCAATCTCCACTTAGTTTTAACTTTGCAAAAGTTGGACATATTTTATACAGTGGTGAGAAGTGTTTACCTTCAAAAAGTATTTTTGATTCTGAAATATGTCACACAGTATATTATTACACAATGACAGGTTTCATGCCAAGTGGGAGTGGTAAAGATTCAGATATTGTAAAACCTCTTCTTAGTGGTAATAGATCATTTACCCAATGCATCTGGATGAAAGGATCAGCTGAATTCCAGGCTAGCACAGATGACTCCATAATCTGTATCGAAGATCAAAATAATAATACTGAAAACAAAAAAAGCAGATCGGTTATCGGCACGAGAGCTGTTGTATCTGAAGATTTTTTTGCATCTGAATCTGTAGTAAACTTTGAATCTGGATCGAGTTCTTCACATTTTTTATTGGGGATAACCATATCCAAAGGTTTCATAATTTTGGGAACTCAAAAGAAAGATGTAAGGGATATGGATATATTTGTTACTATTGACGGGAAAGAATGGTCTGAAGGAAGACTAAAACTTCCTTTTGGTGTTTATGAGCAATCATATACTGTACTTGAATCAACAAAATATTCACTATTTGTAGACGTCAAATTTAAAGGATCTACAGGAACTATGTACAAATCAAATTCTAACGGAACATATTTCACAACGTCACTGGACAACACAAATAGGAATTCTCAAGGTATTGTTGACATTGAAAGAATCAACGGAATCGACGGAGTACTCATTGCAAATCAATTTTTGGACAGCTCTTCTGGGTGGTCTCATAATAAAGGAATTATCAAGTCTAAAATCTCATTTGATGACGGATCTACTTGGAAATATATTAACCCACCCAAAGAAAAACTGAATAAAGAATCTTATGGATGCTCTGAAGAAGCTATTAAATCTGGCGAATGTTCTCTACACCTCCACTCGCTCACATCTACTCGCAACCCAGGAAATATATTTGGTGACGAATCAGCACCAGGAATATTACTAGGAGTTGGGTCAGTTGGTCCCAGACTATTGGATTGGAGCGACTGTGATACCTTTCTTTCAGTAGATGGTGGTGTTAGTTGGAAAATGATTCATGAAGATGCTCATATGCATGAAACTGCAGGATCAGGTTCAATCATTGTTCTTGTAAATGATGAGGGTCCAACTGATTCTTTTGTTTATTCTGATGATAGAGGCGAAACATGGAAAAGTAAAAAACTCCCCAACAAAATTCGAGTTAATTCTGTATCAAACGAAATTACGGGGTCTTCTCCCACTATCTTGATAGTTTCAACAGTACCAGGATCGACAAACAAAAAGAAAACATCTTTGGTCAGTATAGATTTTGATATTTGGGATCGAAAATGTGATGTCGATCCTCTCAATCCAAAGGAGAGTAGTGATATAGAAATATGGACCCATGAAACATTTGATAAAACCTGCGTAATGGGTTACAGATCAAAATATGCAAGAAGAAAAGCGAGCGCACGATGTACTATGCCGAATAAAGAACCAATTCAATCGATTCACCAGTCCTGTGAATGTGCTAGAACTGATTATGAATGTGATTACGGATTTATTTTGAATGAACAAGGTGACTGTATATTATCTGGAAAACGACCTATTCCTAAAGGCGCATGTAAAAGTGGAGAAACCGAATATTTGGCATCCTCTGGATATAGAAAGATTCCGGGAAACCTTTGTACTGAAAAAGAAGGTGCGAAAAAACTTGATGAGCCTGTTAAAGTTCATTGCTCTGAAATTTCTGATGACACTGGTTACAATGTTGTTCACAACCATTTCGATTTTGATGGGATTCAGGAAATTTTCCTTTTTGAAAATTCTAGTAGCGCACTTGTACTTGCTCATGGAGAATTGTATTCTAGTAGAGATTCAGGTGGAACTTGGAAGAAAGTCGATTTGAATTCAATTATTGGTCAAAACAATGGAGTATCTTCTATAGTCTTGAACAAATTTTCCACTGGTGCAGCTTACATTATTACAAAAAACAATCTTATATATTATACAAAAGATTTTGGTGCCAAGTGGACCCAACTCAAAAATTCTCCTGGAATTTCAAACGGTCTTAGAATCCAACCATTACTAAGCTTTCACCCATCTCACCCTGAATATCTATTATTTGCTGGTGGTACTGAGTGTCCAAATTGTTATTCAATTTACTATGTTTCACACGATCATGGAAATTCCTGGAAAAAACTGATTACCCATGCTGATAAGTGTGTGTTTTCTTATACAGAAGAGTTTAAAATCTTGGATGATTCAGCTGTTGTGTGCAATGTTTGGCATGAAACTGAAGGAAAAGAAAATAGTATGGATAAACTGAGGTTTTCTCCTAATAAGAATTATATGGAAATTGTTATAATTGACAGCAAGAATCCACATTTGATTAAACGTTTAGATAGAGGTGAAAATGGTTCTGTGATTGACTTTTTCATTAATTCCAGATACTTGGTTTATTCTAGTGAAGTGGATGACCTAAACGATAGTGGATCTAAAACTCGTAAGATAGAGCTTAGAATTCTTTCGAAAGGTTTGAGCCCTGTGGTACCATTATTCCCTCCTGATATGCCTGTAGGTCTTCGTCCCAATGGTTTCACTCTTTTACAGTCGTCATCTGGTAGTTTGCTTTTAGATGTTGAACAAGCATCAACTAATATAAATAACCAGATTGTTTCTTGGGGAACACTTCTTGTTTGTAATGATGCAGGAGATGCCTTCCATGTTGCTTTAGAAAAAACCAATCGTAAGTCTGATGGTTCAGTTGATGTTGAGAAGGTTGAAGGAATTAAGGGTGCACTTATTGCCAACCAAATCTTGAACACAGAGGTACTAGGAAGGCCTGGAGTTTATAGACAACTCCAAACTATGTATAGTTTGGATAGCGGTCGTAATTGGCATCCACTATCTGCGCCAAAAGAATCTAATGGTAGTTCGCCATGTGTAGGCTGTACACTAAATCTTCAGGGCAGAACAATGGTGAGAGCTTTGGGTGGAATTTATGGAATTGATTCAGCTCCAGGGTCATGGGTTGGTGTAGGTAATGTCGGTCCTTATTTAGATACCAATTCGAAAAATTATGTCTACTGGTCAAGGGATGCTGGATATACTTGGGAAAAGGTATTTAATGAACCAATGCATTATGAATGGGGTGATTATGGTGGAATACTATTGCTTGTTAGCCAAGACATTCCCACAGATACTGTTCATTACACTTTGGACTCTGGGAAAACTTTTCACAAATACAAGTTTTCTGATGAAAAAGTTGTTGTTAAGATGCTTTTTAATGGGTATAAATCACTTGGAATGCAGTTTTTGATGGTTTCTATTACAGGAACCAGAAAAACTAGGATGATACAATTAGATTTTAGTGGAGTAAACATTCCAATGTGTTCTGGTACAGAAAGTAATGATCAATTGGAAAAATGGGATCTTAAAAGTCACACCAGCATGGAGGAAAAAGATGGTTCTGGAAATAGTGATAAATTTTGTATGTTTGGTGAATCCCTCAGCTTTTACAGAAGAAAAAAGGGAGTGTCTTGTAGACTACAACAAAAAGGAAAATCTGGTGATCAACCTTCAGATGATAATAAGAAAAATATAATTGAAACACATGTAACTTCAGTATGCGAATGTTCGATTGCAGATTATGATTGTGATGTTGGATTTTGGTTAAATGATTCTAATGAGTGCCAATTAATTGGACGTGATTCTAAACAACCTACTAACTGCCCAGCAAACACAAAGTACAAAGGAAGATCCGGATATGTAAAGAAGATCGATAACAAGTGTTCTGGTGGTAAAGATTATTCTGAACCAGTTGAGCGTATTTGTGGTACTTCTAAAGGAATACCAACTTCAAGCTTTTTGCTTCCAAGTGAGGTTGAACAGCTTCAATACTTTACAGAATCAGACAAAGTTATTGCACGAACTAAAGACAACTCTGTTTTTACTTCTCCAGATGGAGGAAAAAACTGGAAACCCCTTGATTTTGGTAACAAAATAGAAGCAGTTAGTATGAATTCATTTTTTAAGGATATTGCTGTGTTTTTCACAAACACAGATACGCACTATATAACTAAAGATGAAGCACACAATTTTATTAACATCAAAATGCCTGCGCCTCCGAGCTTTGAAAACTGGCCTGTTTTGAGATTTCATCCTACAAATTTGGATATTATGCTTTATCTGGGTAGACCCGAAGGGTGTAGTATATCTGATGACTCAAAATCAACAAAATGTCTTCCTATAGTTTACTACACTTTAGATAGCGGTATTTCCTGGACCAAACTTCACGAGAATGTAGGAAAGGGTGGTTGTGTATTTATTAAATCATCAGACAAAGGCAAATCCAATATTGTGACCTGTGCAACAAGCTTATCAACTCCAAATCAACTTATTAAGGGTTCAAAGGTCATTTCCAGTAGTAACTGGTTTAAGGACACACCTATTACACTTTCAAGTTCCTCTTTAGATATGGCATATACAGGCGAGTTTCTTGTTATTCCTGAACCTTCGCAATTTATATCTGGGTCTATGCAGCTTCGTATAAGCGTTGATGGAAAAAATACTGCTTTAGCTCATTTCCCTGGCGATAGGCATGATCTAAGCTCGGCTTACACTATTTTGGATTCTGATGCATCTTTTGGGTCTCTTGTTTTGCATGTTACAGAAAACAACCACCTTGGGGCCGAGTGGGGAACAATTTACACATCCAATTCCAATGGAACATATTTCCGCAAAGCTCTTGAGCATGTCAACAGGAACAATGTAGGTTTGGTTGATTTTGAACGATATGCTGGGTTACAAACTGCCATAATTGCGAACATAGTTTCAAATCATCGTAACATTAAATCTAAAAGAGAACTTTCTGAGCATAACTTTTCATCTTTCAAGCCTAGAGACAACCCTGCCAACCTTTTTAAAACGAGATCCGAACAGAAAAATAGCCTAAAAGAGTTGAGAACGGTTTTAACTGTTGATGGTGGTTCTAGTTGGCACTATTTGCGTCCACCACCAAAGGATGCGAATTCCAAGTCTTATAGCTGCAATCCAGGGAAATTTGAAGACGGTACTTGTTCTTTACATCTTCATGGGTTCAGTGAAGTTACTGATCCCCATAATATTTATTCGGCTTCTGGAGCTATAGGTGTAGTTATGGGCCTAGGAAATGTAGGGAAAAAACTAGATAGTCTTGAAAATTCCAATTTATATTTGTCAAGAGATGGTGGGTTTTTATGGAAAGAGGTAAAAAAAGGACCTCATCTATACGAGTTTGCAGACCATGGTGCTATTATTGTGACAGCTAAGGAAAACACACCAGTTGACACTGTTGAGTATACTTTGGATGCTGGAAATACATGGATAACTTTAGATTTGGATCTTTCTAAAAATTTTAAAAAAGGAACCAATGTGATTATTTCGATGCTTACAACTGAACCAATGAGTTCCAGTAGACATCTCGTTGCTTTAGGAAAAACACAACCCAACAGCTCGAGCGGCGAAAAATCAAAAGACGTGTTAATAAACTTTGATTTTACGGGCGCTCAACCAAGAGTATGTGTTTATGACCCACTTGATGAACCTAAAGGCAAAAACAGCGATGATTTTGAATTATGGGGAATTGAACCAAATCGTGGTAAAGCAGCTTTTGGATCACCTAGTATTGCTCCAAGCACATGTGTTTTGGGAGTTCAAACAAAATATTTCCGAAAGATCCCTACTAAAGATTGTTATGTTGGGAGAGAATTTAAGCAATCTCCAATCCAAAAAGAAAATTGTCCTTGCTCTAGAGCAGATTTTGAATGTGATTTCAACTTTGAGCCAAGCTCTGATGGAAAATGTATTTTGATTAAAGGGTATAAACCAGTTCAAACAAGCTGTGATGCAATTGTGAGAAAAAGAAAAGGTGTCAGCGAACCAGTAAGTTACTATAACATCAGTTCTGGTTATAGGTTGATACCTCAATCGCAGTGTGACAGGAAAAAATCAAACAGTTTAAATATTGATAAGCCAATTGAAGTTTGGTGTCCAAACAAAGCTCGAGAAATAGCGATGATGTGGGCTTTTATGTTGCCACTGATATTTTTTGGAACAGCAGTATGTATTTTCATGCTTTCTAGCAATCCAGGAATGACTGTTTTAGATTTTGGAAAGTTGGTTATTCAGTCAGCTTTCTTTGGGGTGATTAGAATTGTTGACGCTATAGGCCGCATTGGTTTCTTCCAGGAACAATACAGGCATATACTACCTCAAAACCAAAATCGTTTTGGTAATGCTACTGATAATGAAGAGATGCAATATGGGGATGGCAATATCAGCGGAGCAGCATTTATGCCTTCGACTGGACACAGATCCCCATTGAGCTCAGTATGGGAGTCAGCCAAGTATTCTATGTATGTTAGTTACGGCGTTCTGTACGACTCTGTTTGGGAGGCTGCGCTTTTTGGTGCTAATTATCTACCTTACAACTACCGAATGTATGTGCATTCCATGGCTCCTGTAGGACCAATCGCATTTGGAGGCAACGAAGTGTTAAATTTGAACAACACTACATCGCATCAAGGATTAAGTAATACCCAAGTGGGGAGTTCAGAACAAATCTTTGAGTTAAGAGATGAGGCCGATGTTGATGGTTCAAATGCAAATTTTAACCACCAAGGCAATAATAGCGACATCGAGGACGACGGTTTTTTGGAATACCAAGAGGACCCTACTCAAATTTTTGCTAGAGACAGCTTCAGTTCTGGTTGATATTTGAAATAGATTGTAAATGATCTATCAAGATTTATTTTTCATAGTTTATTCAACTTGTAAATTTTATAAAATGTCAATAATTACTCGACAATAAAAACATACATACAACTTTGTGTAATTATATATCATCAATCTCTATGATTCTTTTCAAAGATTCTACAAAAAGCATTTCATGTCCATACAATAATGGGAGAACAAAGTTTTCTTCATTGTTTTCACTTCCGTATCCCATTCCATAAGAGTAATAAGGTTTGATTGGCACCCCACCATCTTTTTCAGAGCTTTCTTTCAAAAATATTTCGCTGATAAAGTTTTGAAGAGGAACAGCTTTTTCAGGTATATCATCATCAGAAAGTTTGCGATATAGATGATCAAGTGTTCTGCCAAGCCACGAGTCTTCAAAATCTGGGTATAATGAAATTGCCATTTTGGAACATAGTTCATATTCGGATAAACAACTTCCCAAGTATGCTTTTGTATTATTGCTGTCAAAGTGATTGGAATGATTTTTAATGTCTCTGTATGTTGAGAAGGCAATAAAAGATTTTAGAAGAACCAAATCCACCATAAAATATTGAAGAGTGTTTCTAGGAATAGCGTTATGTATGTACTCCCGGTTGCTTTTGTTAGTAATAATCGGAGTTAAAAGTCCTTTAGATACTGAAGATTCAATATCGGTTTGTGTGGGGTTGTTGTCAGTATTTTTAATCAATGTAATTTGTGGCCTTGCTTTTAAATTTGATTTCTTTGGATAATGTTTTTTCGATAATACTCTTTTGACAGTTGACGTTTTAAATGTGTTTAATTCTGATACAATAATATCTACAAGATTCTTTTTATCTGGGTTCAGCAAATCTTCAGTATCATTTTCTGTTCTGACAGCACTTGATGGCGTTTTGGTTTCCATATCACTTTTTTGAGCAGGATTCTCTTTGTTTATATCCAAACCAGAATTTGTTTTTCCGCTTGAAAAAGACATCATACTTATAAAGCTTTTTACTGATGATATACTAGCAA
>MBFT01000398.1:2930-14632 GCA_003086725.1 Furculomyces boomerangus | reverse complement strand
CAACTTCTCTTTTTGGATTTTATCATCTAGGAGTAAACAAGGTAGGTCTAAGCTTTGGATAAATGTACCAGAATGAATCGATTTACCAAAAAGATCAACGATTAATTTTTTCATAGATTTGGGTTTATTCTTTGAGAATTGATGATTTAAAGTTGTAGATTTCTCTCTCTGTTTTTTGGAATTAGAATTAAAAATTTTGGGTAAGAGGCTTAAAACTAGGGTTGTTGCATCATATATAGTAAATCCACCAGAAACAACAACAGCAGCTTTGTTTTTATATTTGTTTTCATTGGTTGTATGCTTGTATAAAGCTATTCTGTTTGTAGCTGAGTCGTGACCTAAAAATTCCCACTGATCTGAGGATTTTATTGGATTTTTGTAATTTGAGAGTTCTGGAAATTCAGGAGAAAAGACTGAACTTGTATTAGATTCAAATGGTGAGTTTTTTACAACTCCACTTTCTCGAGTTTTATTTGAACTAATTTGTCCTGTGGATTTATTTGCTGTCAATATGGAACCAGAACCTATTGTTGTTTCAGAACGAGCATTTGTATTCATTAGCATATTTTTAAACCCCGTAAATCCATTTGAAATTCCATCGACTAGTGGTTGAAATTGCCCAAGTATATTGGATTGTTCTATATTATTCGGTAGTGACACTACTTGTGTCAGTGGTGGCTCCCTGGGGGTTATAGTGTTATAGACATTAGTTTTATTATCAGCACTTACACCATCACACTTTTGATTTGACAAAGTAGATGGCATATCTTTTCCATTTATTGAAAAGTGATTTGGAGGGAGATTGCTATTGAATTCTATTTTGACTGATGTTTTAAGCTTTAACGATAAGTGTTCAGGGTATGGAGTTTTTTGACTAGGTCTTTCTACAGGAAACCTTCCAAAACATATTAGCTCAACACAATTATAATCTGACAAAATGGTATTAATTTCTAAATCAACATCTTCTATTAATAGGTCGCTAGTAATGTCATCTGGTGAATCTAGTAAAATGCCGGGTTCTTCGGGTGTTGTATTTTCGAGATTGTTGTTTTCTAAAGTGTCACTGTTTTTTTTATCTAGGGGTTTACATTTGATTAGTACTTGTAAACCAAAGCTTTTTTGAAATGAACTTCCAAATATTTTCATAGAGAAAATAGGAAAGCTTATGTGTGATTTATTTCGAACAATATCTTGATCCAGGGTTAAAGCTGAACTAGTGGTGGGTTGAGATTCGGGTTCAGCTAGATTAAATTTTGATTCAAAAAAAAGCCAATTCTTTTTGGAATTACTTTCTTGAAGGTTTGGTACTGTTGTTGAACTGTAGGTTTTTAACAATTTGCTGTTGATGTTTGTAATGAAATGAGATTTCCAAAGTGCTGATATGGAATAACTGTCGGTTTTATTATTAGGGCCATGAGGGTTTTTAGTTAGATGAAAATAAGACCAATCGAATAGCAAAGATTCATTCAGCCTTCCAGATGAAATTATGGTTGGAGAAGAACCAAAAATACAGTTTAATTCAAAAAGTCCAAATAAAAGATTTTGAGCCCATATATAAATACGTTCAATGTTGTGGTCGTGGTTGATATTTTGGTCCTCGCTAAAAGGTTTACTTTTTAAACTGAGATCATTCTTTTCTTCATCAAAATATGAGTTACTTGCTGATACAAACATATCAAGTTCAAGTTCTACGTTAAAATTGGTCAAGGTGTCAACTCCAGATCTATTTCCTACCAGCTTTAATTCAAAGCTGTGTATATCGAGTAAACAATTATCTGATGCTAAATTCAGAAGGAGGTTATTATTTTGGGGAGGACATTTGTTTGGAATCGAGGATGACAAATATAAAAACGATGATTTTTGAACTATGCCTCTTTCTAATAAAATACTTTTTGCTCTAGTTTTGTTTTTGAAGTTTGTGGACTTAATCTTGACAACTTTCGAATTTTTATCAATATTGAATAAAGTTTTGCATGATTTTAGGGTTTTGTTCCCTAAGAGAATAAAAATAAAACATTTCATTTAGAAATAAATTGAAAAAGTATGAGGGTTTTAGCAAAGTAAAAATAGATTTATAGTTGATACGTAAAAATAGTTACATTTAGTTCGGATTCCGGGGGACTGGATTAATGTATAACATTCTTCAAGTGTTTGAAGAGGACTTGGTATATAATTTGATTTTGCATCTATATTAGGGGAATTGGAACAATGGAGAGCTTTTGAGAAAGCAGCAAAGTTGATTTTTGAGGAGATCCAATGAACGTTCCTATCATGGTTTCTAGTTGATGGTGTTGTGGCTGTTTTAATTATAAGAGGTTGGAATCCAAACTTTTCGAGTTGATTTTGGATATTTTGAGAGGAGTTGCGGTTAGTTTTTTGAGGGGGTATGGTAATTTCATTCCATAAATGTTGGGTTTGGGTTGAATTTTTCAGGTTTGAAAATTCATTATATAAGCTTTCAAGTAGAGAATTGAAATCATTTTCAAATCTAAAGTAAAAAGGATATACTGTGAGATGAACTAAAGGTAGGGCGATTAAAAAAAGAAGATATAGAAAGCTATTTACCCTTTTCTGTTTATATTCATGTTGGAAACAATATCAGTAGAAATTGGTATGGTTGTGTTTGTTGTTCAATATAATTTGGTTAAAAAGTTGGGAAAACAATGTACATCAAAACGAGCGAATCAGAGAAAAGGTCCGTGCTTTTATTTTACACGGGATTCTCCGATTATGTTTCAAATAAAACAAACAGTATAAAAGGTCCGCCCTTCCTGTTTCTTTTTTCAAACATTCCAAAATGTCTGATAACTTAATCCACGCTTTAGCTGGTAATTTCACCAAGAATATCTTATTTTTCCTAAACTATCTTTTTTTGTACTGTTTTAGGCGCTGGTGGTGGAATTTTCAGCTTGGCTGCCACTTATCCTCTTGTCACTGTTAGTTCAAGACTTCAAGTTCAACGCACAAACCCTGAAGCTACCAAATACGATGTAACTTTTACTAAATATTACCCACTTTCGCTAAAAATTCAAATATGTTTAATATTGTCAACGTTTTTTAACTCCTTTAGGGAAATGTTGATGCCTTCAAAAAGATATTATCCAAAGAAGGAATCCCAGGCTTATTTTCGTAAGAATCTTTTTCTTTCATTGTTCCACCTATTCTTTATTTTCTCCCTAAAACAAACTACATATATTTGATATTTTACAGTGTATTATATATATTGTTTTCAATGTTTTAGAGGTCTGGAATCTGCTGTTTTTGGTGCTGCTGTTACCAACGGAGTTTACTATTACTTTTTCGAGTCTGTCAGAAAGAGATTTATGGAATTGTCAAACAGCAAGAATATGAACATCAAAGAAAGCTTGATAACTGGCGCTATTGCTGGTGCAATGACTACCATAATAACAAATCCTATTTGGGTTGTTAACACCAGGGCTATGGTTAGGGAAAAATCTGCCTCTCAAAAAAGCTCTAAAAGTACCTTCCAAGAGCTCAAAGAAATCATCAAAACTGATGGTCTTGCTTCACTCTGGCAAGGTATCGCACCAGCTCTCATTCTGGTCATTAACCCTGTCATTCAATACACAGTGTTTGAGCAGATCAAAAACAAGATTGAAAAAACAAAATCTATGGGAAACTTAGACTTTTTCATTCTTGGTGCTTTCTCCAAACTCGTCGCAACTTCTATAACCTACCCATACATTGTGGTCAAATCTAGAATGCAAATGCGCCAGTCAAAAGATGACTCACAAAGATACACTTCCGTTATTGATGGCTTCAAAAAGATCATCAGTACTGAAGGAATTAAGGGTTTGTATAACGGAATTGAATCCAAGCTTTTGCAATCAGTTTTGACTGCTGCTCTTCTTTTCATGTCTAAGGAAGCTCTTTACAAACTTGCTCTTAAAGTTGTAACTATTCTTACAAAGAGAAGAAAACTACAATAGTTGCAGGATTTTTGGGATTTTTACAATTAGCCAATTGAAATATCCACTTTTTAATAAAAAAATAAAAATTTTCCTTATTCACATCTATCTTATCATACATTCAAATACTTTATTAGAAACAACATTTTAGACAATGATCTCAAGTATCATATCTTCCTCCTGTAAAGATAAGATATATCCTATACTAAACTATAAGAAAACTTTCTCAAATCTGTCCCTCACAACATCCCTATATAGAAATTCCACAAAACATAAAAATATACCTATTAATACTTTCCACAGCAAGGCTTTATCAAACAAACATGAAATCCCAATTGCCATAAAGATTAATTCTTCAGTAGTAATTAACACCACAAAAAAATCACATTTATATACAGATAATGGAATTAATGATAACAATCATGAGGAAAACAACCATAATAACAAAAAACCCGATGAACCAAAAACGCATAATATGCAGCTAGAAGCCTTCAAAACTCTTATTAAAGAGCTTTCAAAAAGCTTAAAAGCCAATCAAACCCCTTCGTCATATATGCAAGCTATGGATAGGGGCACTTTGATGGTTTCTGATAACGAAAATCCTGAACTCAAGGTCAAAGAAGATGACGAGGGTAAAAAGTTAATCCTAAAAAGAAGGCCGTGGAGATATAGATACCCAAAACCTCAAAGATATTATGAGCCTGGAGGTTTGACTGGAATTGAATGGGAAATATATGATAAACAATACTCAGAAAATGCAGAAGCATCAACCGCAAATCAACTTAATAATTCTGACACTAATAGTGATCAAATAGACACAAATCGTGATGGTACATTTATTCAAAAATCTGTTGCTGACTATTACTCCTTTAGAAAAAATATTGTTAACCCTAATACGTTACTTGATACCCTTTTGAAAACAAAGGAATCAAGAGCTTCCAATTCTACTAATACCGAATCAACCTTATGGGAAGGTGAAGATATTGAATTTGCTAATGAAATCAATAAATTGTTATCTCAAAAAGAGTCTCCAGAAATTCAAAATACAAACCTTCAAATAAACTACGATGATATTAATCAAACCACCAATAATTCTGATCATGATGTATCAAAAAACAACACTTTAAACTTTAAAAACAATAACAAGTCACAAATTTCGGAATTCATCAACAGAAATGCCAAGAATTTCAAAAATTCATCAAACCAAAAACCAAAAAAATCAATGGATTTTGATCACACCGATAAGAAAAAGTTTTCTACGCTTCAGATTTTACATTCACTTGGAAAACAAACTTGTAGATCATATTCAGCTGTTCCTCAAGAGAAAGAACAGATTAGAGTTGAAAAGATTAAGCCATTCAAAAAAACAAAATTGATTTCTAGAATTAAAACCGGTCCAAAAAAAGCTAAAAAAGATCAAATCTCAAAAACCATCGCCGACTACACAAGGAAATTTAGAGGTTGTACTTTTACGAAAGTTATAGGCAGTCACAAAATCCTCATTGTTGATCAAGAAATGGAAAGTGATATTTATAGCGATTCCAAAAGATTGCCAGAACCTGGTGATTTGGCTCAACCCAAACCGTTTAGTAAAAACAATATAAGAAGTCCAATAACCAATTTTGGTGGTGTTTCTGTTGTTGTTTCTAAAACAATGGGTCGTTTTAGGTATGATATAGTTTTTGAAAAAGGAGATAATACCGGTGCAACAGCTTCAAATATTGGTTTATGTAGTCCAAAACACTGTTTACGAACTTCGGTTTTACTTTCAGCAGGTGTTAGGAAACCTGATATTAGAGTAATCAAAAGATGGGAAAATGGCGAAGGAGATGAATTTATAACTACAAAAAATGGAGAGATAGTGACAATTGATGATTTTTCAAAAACTATATTTTCAAAATATGGCAGCCCCATAATCAGTCAATTTGTATCATCGGTTAACGAAATCCTGTGGTCAACTGATCTTGATCCAAAGACATATTGGGAATCCCTTGTTAGCATGAAAAAAGAGACAATATCAATTGATGAATGCGCACTAATGCTATTAGAGATGAATCAAAATCCACTACCAAATGTTTACCAACCCAAAAATTATAATGCTGACAATATTCCCCAAAACAACGAAATAGTGAATCTTTTATCAAAATACCCTTCCACTTTCGAACCATTGAATATTCAAGAGTTTGATTATGTCGTTGATGTAATATTTTGGGAAATGTTGAAATTTGCTGCAAATGAGTTTCTTGGAAGGAACTCAAAATACTTTTTTACAATAACATCAGAATCTTTATTTACTAGAGAATATAGAATTCAAGATGAAAGAGAGATTAAAGAGGTTGAAACTGTAGAAAAATGGGCAAATTTCCAAACTCCAGAATACAAAAGCTTTTTAGAAAAATCAAAATTTTTGCTGGCAAAGAGTTTCAAACAGAATCCAATGTTATCCGAATCGTTTATCGATCCAAAAATAGAAAAGGAACAAATATCTCTATACGATTCCCGATTAAATGATTACACTAACAAACTAGAAAAAATGGATTCCATTGAATTTTCTAATTCAGATTTGAAAATAATTTCTATCTTGAAAAAGTATTCATTCTATTCGAATTTTGGGTACAAAGATTGCGCCAATATTTACAATGAAATTGTTGTCTCCATATTGAAACCCATCAAAATATTTAATACTATTGATTTTGCATCTGTCATGTTTTTCTTGTCTCGAATAGGTGTATGGCCACACTACAAGAATGTTAAAATTTATGACCCTATACTTTCTCTGGCAGGTACTGGTATAAGCCCCAAAATTGATGATTTGACAAAGAAATGTAATGAATGGATTTCAAAGAATTGTGTATCTCAAGAAACTAATTCTTTTGGTTCGAATTCCATTTTGATTAAATCTCAAAACAACCCTGTAAATTCAACAAAAAACATTTCTAAGCCATTAGGTAAATATAACGAACTTAATGAGAATGAATTTTATTCAAGAGATCCTTGTGAATCAATACGCCATGACTTTGGAAACATGCCAGTTTATACAATTGATAGTGAATCTACTACTGATGTTGATGATGGGATTTCTATTGAAAAGATAAAAAACAGTGCTGGTGTTGAAGAAATATGGGTACATATACACGTAGCCGACCCAACACGTTTGCTCCACCCAAACCATATTATATCAAAGCTAGCAAAATCCAAACTCTCTTCAATTTATTTTGCTGAATTTACACAACACATGCTTCCAGCACCTTGGGCAATAGATGAATTTAGTCTTGTTTCTTCGAATTCGAAGGAAAATGGAAAACCCAAGTATGCTATTACAGCTAGTGTATTGCTAGGAGAAAACGGTGATATTGCTGATTATCGAATTAGAGCATCAATTCTCAGGAACATCAAGCGGCTTTCTTATGATATGGTCAATGATGTAATACCATTTGATTATGTTCCAGGGGGTAGACAAAAATATGAATCAATTAAATCCAATGCAATCGCAGTTCCATCAATTGTAACTGGAAAAATAGCTGAAGAACAAAACAATAAAAGTATAGGAGAGCTTGATAATCAAGCAATAAATGATTTAAATGAATTGCATGATTTACATAGAAAACATTTTGATTATAGGATTGAATGTGGGGCTTTAGTTCATGATATGCCAGATCCAAATGTGGCAGTTTCTGGTTTGAAATATACGAATGAAACAACAAACCTTGATGGGAATGAATTTGGTAGCAAAGGATTCCATTATTTAGATTTTGATGGTGGAGAAACTGATTATGGTTTAAATACTAATATCAACAATTTGAATTACCCACAAATTGTCTTGGGAACAGATATTTCTAGTATTTCACCAGCACATATAATGGTTGCAGAGTATATGGTTATTGCAGGAAGAGCAGTTTCTAGATTTGCTGTTGATAATAACTTTCCTGTTGTGTTCCGTTCACAACAAAAACCAGATTTTGAATCTGTTGATTCTTCGATGTTTACTTTTAAATCTAGTATTCCTGAATATTCAGATTTGACTTTAGATGAACTGAAAGAAAAAGTATCACCAGAAGAGTTTTGGAATACTACCACCAAACACTTGAACAAACAAACTGGAAAACTTTTTATTAAATATTATGATGAAATACGTTATTTGATGAATTCTGCAGCTATATCAACATCACCTGGTCCACACTCCACACTTGGTATCATTGACAAATATGGATATTGTCGTTTTACTAGTCCGATTCGAAGATACATTGATTTGGTATGTCACTGGCAAGTGAAACATCAGCTTTTAGTGAATAGTGGGTTAGCAAAACAGGAAGATATACCATTTGATAATGAGAAATTGGAGAAAACAATGGAAAATTTGAGATATTGGGAAACAGGAATTAGAAATGTGGGTAAGGATTCAATAATGATTTGGGCACTTAAAGCTATTCAAAGGGTTGAATATGTATCAAGACGAATAAATCGAAAACCTGATTTGAATCAAAACGAACCATTTTGGAATCTCCATGATTTTGAAAATTTTGTTGGATCAAAGTTCATTGAAAACACTAGGTTTGTAAGTGTTGATGAGTATTTGAAAAGACAAAAAGAAAACACATTATCTTTGCCTGGTAATTGGAGTATTCCTGGGACGAAATTGGCTAGTGAAGTTGAGAATACATCTGGATGGGTTCCAGTATGGCGAGTTGTTGTATCTAATAGAGATACATCAAGAGGATTCATATCAGTTTATTTCAAAGAACTTGGGGTTAGAGCAATGATGGATCCAGTTCCAGCGGATCCAGAGAAGTTTCCATATGCTGGTGAAGAATTTGATGTAGTTGTAACAGAATTGGAGCCTAATGAGGTGAAGATTAAAGTCACGCGTGTTTTCTAGTTTATTAGAGGATAAATTCAAAAAAATAAAACATTTTTATTTATACTTGTAAAATCCTTCACCACTCTTGATACCCAAACGACCAGATTTGACTAAATCGTCGAGTATTTTTGATGGAGATGATAGACCAGATTCACGCATTTCCTTGTTGGTGCTGTTCCATCCACCTACAACAAAACTTACAGTATCAAGACCAACATAATCCAAAAGTTCGAATGGACCCATAGGATATCCAGCACCCAATTTCATTGCGGTGTCTATATCTTTTGCAGTGGCGTCGCCGCGCTCAAGCATGCGGACAGCTTCCATCATATATGGAACGAGAAGTCTGTTGACAATGAATCCAGGTGTATCTTTACATGCAACAGGGGCTTTCTTGAGGGAAAGTGTATAATCATAGAGTTTAGAGAAGGTGTCTTCAGAAGTATGCTCTGTTTTAACGATCTCAACGAGTTTCATTTGTGGAACTGGATTGAAGAAATGGAGGCCAGCAGTAAATTGAAGTTTTTCTTGAGGAATGGTAACAAAGATGTCTTTGATTGGAAGCGAACTAGTATTACTTGCCAAGATTGTATCCTTGCCTGTAACTGCACTGACAGAAGTAAAGATCTTTTGTTTGAGTTCGATGTTCTCAATAACAGCTTCAACAACCAAATCTGATTTTGAAGCAGCATCTTCAGTTTTTGTTGTGAATTCGATTCTGGACAACACATCTTCAGTAAAACTGATCTGAGCAGTTTGATTGTCAGGGAAGTTCTTCTTGGCAATACGCTTCAATGACTTTAGGATGTATCCCTGGCCCCTATTAAGGGAATCTTCGCTGACATCGACCAAATTTACCTGATGCTTGGCCATTGCAGAAACTTGGGCTATACCTGAACCCATAAGCCCGGCACCAATAACAGTGATTCTCTCGAATGGGGAAGTGGCAGGTTTCTTTGTGGCAGGTTCGGTGGAAGTTCCATATGAGCGGGAAATTAAAGCTAGAGTAGCTTTCGAGTTGTTGGTGTTTATGAATCTGGACAACATTGTTGAGCAAAAAGGATATCTTGGACTTTTGAACATGATTGTAAATGTAGCCAATCAAAACCAATCCAATTGGTTAAAAGTGGCGAAACAACATTCACATTTGATTAGGTTATCAAAGCAAAACCACTCTTTCTTATTGGGTTTTATTTGAACAAGTATAGTTTAGGTCTTGTATTGAAATTTTTGATATACAACAAAAGGTTTATACTGTCCTCAGTTCTTTGTTCTTATTGGAAATTTCTAGAAAGTTTATGGTTAATCAACAAAAGTTTATAGTTAGTCATCAATTTGAAATCTAGTAATTTTGGTCAACTTTTGATTATTGGAGAAAAACCAATCAGATTTTTAAGGGGAATTTTTTCAGAAAACTGTTTGAATATTTGTTAACTCGACGGATTTTTACAGAATCAAATTTCTTTTCCTCTTTCTATAACTTTTCCTTTTAACATCAAAATGACTGTTGCATTACTATCAAAACCTGTTGGACTCTTAAAGTGCCAAATAAACTCCTACCTCAAAACCTTCAAAACAACTGTTATTAGCTGCTCTCAAACTCCAAAAAACCCCAAAGAGTATGAATTGATTTTGGAAGACACCATCCTCTTCCCCGAAGGTGGTGGCCAGCCTTATGATTTTGGGACTGTTAACCAGACTCCCGTTTCAAAAGTTCTTCGAAAGGGTCTTACTGCAGTTCACTATGTCGATACTCCGTTTGAGGCTGGTGCCGAGGTTGAGCTTAATCTTGATTTCGAAAGGAGATGGGACTTTATGCAGCAGCATAGTGGACAGCATCTACTTAGTGCCATATTGGAAAACGATTACAAGATGGATACTTTGTCTTGGGAGCTTGGTAAAACACAATGTCACATTCAAATCAAATCTGTTAAGGGAATAGTTTTGAACAAGGAGTTTCTTGATGAAGTAGAAAAGAAATGTAATGATGCTATAATTAAAAATGTTTTTGTAACTTTGGAAGTTGAAGATTTTAATGATACAGAACGACCAGAATCTTTACCAGCCGATTATGTTGGTGGTGTAATTCGTCACATTGTCATTGAAGGAATTGATAGAAATCCATGTTGTGGAACTCATGTAACTTCTTTGTCCCATTGCCAATGTATTAAACTTGGTGTTCCAGAAACAATACCTGGTGGAAATTACCGTCTTCCATTTTGGGTTGGTTCACGAGTTATGAAATATCTTTCTGCAGCGATTAGTACCGAAAAACAACTAAACAATTTGCTTTCTGTTGGACCCGAAGGTCATATTGATGCAACAAAAAGATTGCTTCAAACCCAACGCGAACTTAACAGAGCTATCAAAAACTTTACAAAAGAAGTTTCAAATAATGCAGCACAAGACATTATTTCCCAAATCGAAGCAGGAAAAAAGGTCATTTCTGTACACAGAGAAGACGGGAACTTGGATTATGTTTTCCACATAGGATCGGTTGTCAGTCCAGTCTTGCAAAAGATACACGCAAAAGATGATTCTAACTCGCATGTAGTGATTGTCAGTGCAGGCCAGAAAAAGACAGGAGGTCCAATAATGGTTTTTGGGAAGGACGAGCTTGTAAGCAAAGTATCCGGAGAAATTACAAAGTCGATACCTGGTGTTAAAGGTGGAGGTAAAGGAGCGAAGTGGCAAGGAAAGTCCACAACCTGGAAAGAGCTTGAATCAACAATAGCAAAAATCGCAAGTTTGGAATTGTGACCTTTAAAATATTGTTTTTTAGTGTGATTTTGTAAGAATAAATCAAATTGAATTGGTAACAGAAATTTAGAGCACAAAAATGTTATTGGGACAAATAAGCCGAAAAATAGTACAAGGGGAATAATTAATTAACCGATCTACAAATAAAACAGTGC